>CAAKHD010003368.1:28058-40131 GCA_901007705.1 Fistularia tabacaria | reverse complement strand
CCATGTCAATGACAGTAGGTCGTTCACATGGCCGAACGGAGCGGGGCCAGCCATTCGGGGCATGTGGGGGGAGGGGGGTGGAGACGCACAGAGGGGGGACACGTCCCAGTTTGGGAAGCGGGTCTGTTGAAGCCCCGAGGCATCAAGTCTCCTTCACTTGCTTCTAGCAGGAAAGGGCTCTGCATTAATCATGTGTAATGTGATAGTCCCACCTCTCCCCCTAGACCCCTCCACACACACACACACACACACACACACACATACACACAGCAACAGCACACCTGTATAGTAGGGGGCTTCAAACTTGCAGAGCCGAGGGAAGATTAAAACAAATGGTTTGCAAGTTAAGTTTTATTGTGTGAACATCGACTGCAGAGTGAAGAGCAGTGTTATCTCGCTGGTGGCTATTCTGCTTGTTAGCCTAGCATGACCTTCCAAGTGCATGCCAGTCACAGTGACCTGCAGCTATGCTAATTTAAACTCACCCCTGTGACCTTCCAAGCACATCACTGCCATGCTCTTGCATGAAGAGGGGAAAAGAAAAAGAAGCAAAGGGGGGCAAAGGACCAGGTCCTTTTCTGTATTGGCTGAAGAAAAGAAAAATTGGTGAATTCTTGCTCTCTTTCCAAGCCAGTCATAGAACCCTTGTTGATGTTCGAGCAGAACAATGTATCCGGCACAAAAGAGGTCATTTCAGTGCCTTGCAGACAAGATCCATCGACCACCAGCCATTGCATGTGGTAAAGATCACCCAAGTGTCTGTTTCTACTTTCATTGCTTCACCATGTTTTCAAGTCTCTTGGAGGGAGTCACTCCATAGCACTGTTTTGGACTAAAATTGCTGAATTGCCACAACTTTAACCTATTGAAAAAATATTTTCAGGAAAAATTAAAACATAATCAGTTATTGTTCTGTGTTTTCGTACTTCTTCAAACCAGTGAATTTGAATTACCCAGTGAAAGTCACCATAGTAGGTATTTGAGTCAAGGCAGGACAGATTTTATTTACATAATGCTAAATCACATCATATTTGTTTCAAGACACATTATATGTAGAGCAGGTTTGGCCCACGTTCCTGAAGATTATTCACAGAAACTCAGCATTCTCCCATGAACAAGTATTTGGCGACAGTTGCAAGCAAAAACAGCCTTTTGCCAGGCAGGATTCTTGTACAGATCCAAGCTCAGTGTAGGCGGCCTTCTGTCTCAACCAATAAGGGTGAAAAGAGTGAGTGAGAGAGAAAGAGAGAAAGAAGAACAGGCAGATAGAAAACAAGAGTGTGACAGAGATAGAGGAGGGTATAAGTTGAGAGGGACAGGCACAAACGATCTCTTACTACTTATAACACCAGTTTTTGTTTTGTTTTTGTTAATTTTTTACTGTTGGTTCAATTTTAGGCCACCTTGAGTTTTTTTTTTCTCTGACCCAAATCATGGAAAAGATCATTCAAAATATGTCAAAAAAACAGAATGGGCTAGAAAGCTTGTTTTTCAAGTGAAGCTGACCAGAGCAAGATCACAACTTTTTAGTTCCGGACACTATCTGGGACAAATATGAAGAAAGATGACCAAAATGTCCCATTTGATGCCAACTTAGGAGATTTGCACCAGGATCTCGAGATTCGTCTCACTTCTCATGCTGCCCCCATGAATCCTTTTGTACAGAACATTTCACAGGCTTTGGTTGGAACACTCGTCTACATTCGAGGGAAAGATGAGGCCATACAAACAGCAAGATGATTTCTAATCACCAAAGACAACAAATCCATGAGTGATTAATTTCCTCCCTTCCTCTGAGAAAATATTGCTGCTCTTCAGATAGCACAACCTGTGTGTCAAATGATTGAAATTAACGTGTTTTTGGCCTTTTCCTATAATCGAAATCTCCGAATCTCGCAAAACAATATAATGTATTCCATCATCACGTTTCTACAAAAGCATGGTCATTACAATTTTTAATATATTTTCCCAATGCATTTGTATTAAATTCCATTATAATCGAATATTGCATTGCCACATGCAATTCCTTGCAGTAGGTCATTCAACCAATGCCTTACCATTCTATGAATGTTTCATCAAAGACAATAGCAACTGTCAGATACAACAAAAACTGAAAACGAAGAATTCATTCTCCTTGATTCACTTTTTTTCACTGCATACCCAATGCAGTGTAAATGTGAATGTAATAAATATTTCATTTCAGAGCCAACTTGGGCTGAGTCTGTCACTAGGTAGGTGGAATGCAACTGTTCCCATTGACTCATTGTGCGTACTGGAGGATCGGTGAGGGGGTGAGGTGATGCGCTGCCGGTCCACTTCCCACCTCACAAGCCTACTTACTGTTCACTGCACTGCATCGCCTACACACAGGCTTACAAAAACATACAAAACCTGCTGTCTGATCAAGAGGCAGAACAAATCTGCACATTAATAATTGTCTACACAATGAAAGTAAAGGAGGCCCCTTGGACAGAACCGGGAGATCAGAGTCCACTGTGTGTGTGTGTGTGTGTGTGTGTGTGCTGCAACTCGTCCCACTCAAGGTCCATGCAGTACACATTTGGTCAAAACGTGAGCTTTCTATCAATGAGAAAACAGGACAGACTATTTGCCCTGCAGAGCTACGCTATTGGTCACATAACGTGCAAACAAGCCATGATAGGTGTAATATTATTTTCTGAGTCATGTGTCTCACTGTGTTATCTATTCAGGAATTATACCCCTCATACTCGTAATTAGTTACTTAGTAATTTTGAGACAGAATCATGTCATCTTATCTTATTTTAGCAAAAAAAAATTAATATAAAAATGTGAAAAATATATTTCCATCAGACCATTAGTATGAGCAAATGTCAAAACACAACATCAAAACTATTCATAAAAGAAGGAGCATGTTTGATAAAAATCAGATTAGACATCAGATTCCTTAAGGTCAGATGAAAGTGTACATCCTCCCCTCTGGGATGCAGACTTTCTTTTGATCTGTTTAATTTAGCAGTCTACACTTTTTCAAACATACAGACTACTCTCCAACTTCCATCTGGGTGGCCAAAGCTTCATAAAGAGAAAATACAGTAAATCACACAACTCTTGGGGAAGACTCTGGAGTGACAAATTCTGAAGAATGTCATAGTATGCAGCAGAGTAGATATATTGAAAATTTGTCTCCAGCTATGTCGCCATGTTCTCTTCTGCTTCTGCCATTTCAGTCAGGGGCCAGCAGACAGAGTTATTTGACATGTTGATGAACACAGCAAAGCATTTAGCGGCGTTTTGCTTTTCTTCAGGACTTGAAAAAAAACTGAACAAAAGCACTGATAAGAAGGACAAAAATGTATCTCACAGGATGCATGCTGCTGGTCTTATGATTTAGTGGTCTTCTCCACTTTATAGATCCATTCAAAGTATGAAAAGTGGTTATCTATAAGATCTCTCCTGTGGTCCATGACAAGAGTCATTCTCTTATTGCAAATGCAAGTATTTTGATTTGTACATATGATGCGAAATATGCTGCAACAACCCCTGAGTTTATTGTGCTTATTGTGAAGAAGAATACTATCAACATGGATTACATCAACAACAGGCAGGCAGTTTTTGTGAAGCATTCTGAAAAGGTCCTTTTCAACAAATCTGCACAAGCAATTAGGAGAACACAGAGCAAACCAGCAGACCCAACATTCTGGGTAGACTCTTGATCAACGTTCATGGGATCGCTCTCACTGGACAACCAGATCTTACAGAAATATGTGAAAAGAGCAAGGGCCCTTGATATTTGGATGTCTAATCACTGGATTTTAACAAGATTTGGATTGCACTTCATCATCAGTTTAATGCAAGGGCCATTGGAAGGCAGGCAGACAGGTAGACAGGTAGGTCTCAAGTTCAATTCACAGGTAAGTTATAAGAGATGTAGGTCATTGGATTAATTGGAGGCTTGGTACATAGGTGAATTACGACATGAAGAGATAATTGGATGGGTAGGTAGGATGATAGGTAGCAAGAAATAAGTGAAGGGAGGTAGACAGGTAGGTATTTGGGCCGAAAGATTGGTAAGCGACTAGGTTGTTGGGTTGTAGGGGTGTGATTAAGTTTAAAAACTTTCCATGATGCCAGTATAAAGTGTGGCGTGAGTAGTCATTCTGCACAGTTTCTTGGCCTCTCTGTAAAAAGATTTTTTTTTATTTTATTTATTCATTTATTTATTCAGTCAGTCAGTATCTTGAATCAAACATGTTTAACCACAATTAACTACAAAACACAAAAAGATCATCTTCTCAATGCTCTCAGACACTTAAAATCTTGCCAGTCTGGCAAAAAGAAAACATTTTTTTTACTATTAGATAGCTAGAAACCTAGTTGTGGACATTCTGCGGTTGCCAACTACAATATGTTTGCATCATATATGACCAATGGTTATTTTCCCCTATTAATCATAAATGGCAGACAACCCCCCGGGAAGATCATTTTCCAACAGTAATCAAAAGCAGGTCAGAGAAAAACACAATGTGTGTGAAAATGGCCAGAGAGATGGTCGAAACACAAAGCAGGCCAGGGGAAAGTCACGGTTCCACATTCCCAGAATCTGGGAAAAGCCAGTGTACCAGTTGTTGTCTGACATCTCACCATCATCATAAGCAGGCCACCATTGCTCAAGTCTTTCCACTGGAAAACCTCACTCAACAGAAAAATAACCCCCTCAGTTTTTGTTAAGGTTAGTGTCATTCAAAACAAAATTGTGATGAAATAGGCTCTTTCGTCTTCTTGTTTTTTGAGGGCCGATATCACGGCGCAGCAGATAGCACGTCTGCCTCACAGCAAGGAGGTCCCAGGATACTGTGTGGGAGTTTGTATGTGTTCCCTGTGTCTGCGCAGGCTTCCTCCAGATTCCCCAATTTCCTCCCAGAGCCCAAAAAATGCAGTGGATTCAATAGAGACCCTTAATTGCACAAATGTGTGAATAAGAGAGTAAATGGTTGTATGCCTCTATGTGACATCTGAATGAGTGATTGAATGGTTGTTCTCTATCTCTCTGTCTGTGATCGACTGGAGACACATTCCAGGTGTGGCCTGCCTCACACTCAATGACTGCTGGGATAGGCTCCAGCTCTCCCAAGACCCTGAGTGTAGTGGTAGACTATATAATGAATTCATTATTGTTTTTTTAACATTACAAGCAAATCCAATGCACGGTGACAGTAATGCATGCCTGAATTTATCAAAAGGAAGCTGAAAGAACAAAGTCAAGAAACTAAACGGCACAAAAAACAAATGATAAAACTGCAATCCATGCAACACGCATGCGTGTGAGTTCTTCATTGTAATCGCAGTTTTTCAAGATGTCGTTTAACAGGGGAACCAACTCCGAAAGAGGTCACTACTTTCAGCTTACCATTAAGTCTTCTTATTCATTGTGCTGTCAATCTTGTATTTCTATCCCAAGTTGAGGTTTGGTAACAGTAGTTTCTCAGGAGTGTGGAGCCTGCTGCAGCCAGGAGGTCACTTTCTCAAACTAACAAAATCGATATTGCTTCTAAATAAGATTCCCCATGGATTTCAGAAGGACTCATCAATACAAACATGTAATTGCCGGAATGTGATCAACCTTACATCAATCTGTATCATCATATTTCTCGTCCTGCCTCATGCACTGGGATTTATGCATAAATTCCTAAGATGAGAAAGGATGGCCCGGATGCATGTGCATTTCTCAATTATTGAATAAATTAGTCTTGTAGCCTGTGACCTGTTACTTATCCTAAGAGGACGAACTTAATGGCATGTAACATGTTTGTGAGGAAATGATCATGATCTGTGATACCGGAATAAATGTTTCCACTGAGGTGCGTATGATCCACTTGTGAAACAAGGGGCTGGCATTTGTTTTTAAACGTATCTCCAAAAACAACACATGAGGATGTTTTAAATGTTTGTATGAAAACTAGTCTCAATGGAACCATGTCCATGGCATGCAAATGAGTAAAAATGAATTAATAAAACTTAATAATTAATTGTGAGAGATGAACATGAAAAGTATGGCTGGGACAAAATATGTAAAATGATAAATAGAACATTATTAAAAAAAGTTAGCTTCTACATCTGAAAGGAGAGCGGCAGTGCATGTAGAAGTGAATCATACCTTTACTGAATGCTTTGGTTTTCAACCGTTCTGTTCCGTTGTATGATATGGCATAGTTGTGTTACTGGATGAGTTGGTTGTTGTTTGTTTTTTAGGGTTGTTATGATTTTTCTTCTGCTGGCCATGGATTTTGAACTGGCCAGTTAGTGTCTTAAGATGCTATGGCTAACACCAAGGGCTTTTCCAAGCTAACACAGGGGCACGGAATCAAGGTGGGTGCCAGTGGCTCTCCGTGGAGTGTAGAAGACGTGGCTTTGGCCATGGGAGAGCTGATCTGCCACAGATCTGTGAAATATGTGAGATCTGCTACACCAGGGGCGATCAACACCTCAATCCCGATCTACTGGTCGACTGCAAAGGCAACGCAGGTCGATCACGGAGCCCTGCCTTTCAAAATAAACTCAACCGCACAGTGTAAAAAAATGACCCAATCAGCCACAGAATCCACTACAGTCCAGGTAGTGTGTGTAAATCATTTAAATAGCCGTTAGACTATCATCCATCCCCACTGCGGTGTTGACGCACTTGATTGACACGCAGTACAGCCAATCCGAGATCTTGATCTCAATACCGTCCCACCATGACTGGTGGACATTTGTTTGAGTCCATTCAGTGCAAGGCGTCATTAAAAGTAAAGTAATGGCCAAAAATGGACAGAATTGTATTGTGCCATACATATGCATGCTGTTATGCCAGAGAAACAATACATATTTTAAATATCAAGTATACTTGGTGTATAAATATAAATCATTTTTATTGCTGGTAGATCATTTTGACTTGCTCATTTTAAGAGTAGCTCGCAAGCCAAAAAAGTGTGGGCACCCCTGTGCTACACCTTCTGGTATAGCACCCCTGTGCTACACCTTCTGTAGCAGACACACCAGCTGGTGGAGTCTCGGCTATCAGCGAACGGGGCATTTTTCCTGGTATTGCTGGTATACAGCCAACTGCTGAGATGACCCTGTTGAACGTGCATCCGTTCATCAGCGATGAGTTCTTGTGCAGAGAGCTGTTCAGACACGGAATAGGTGTCACAGTTAAAAAGGTCCCTTCTGTATGTAAGTCTCAGCTCCTAAAAACACTTTATATCTCACCGGAGACAACCTTTTGTAATTCTAAATAACCATGATGAGGAGTTCAACATCCGTTTACATATCAATAACACGTCAATAACTTTGACCGTAGTTCCGCCCCAGAACCTGGTGATATGGCTGGTGCATTGGTCAGGACCTCAACTCCCGACGCTGCGGTGCAACGCACCACCACAGAACAGCCTCTGCCCAGTGGCAAGCAGACTGAACTGGAGGGTGCTTGTGCTGTAAGGATGAGGCTAGTGAGGTCAGTGGAGAGACAGGTGAGATAAGAATAGAGGAGGTGGATGAGAGTGTACAGGTAAGTAAAGCTTGTATTAGGGATGCAACTGATCCAACCGTTGAAGTTGTGGAGGGCTGTGGCAGCCAGGTGAGTGATGTAGATCAGAACCAGCTGAGTGAGGCCGCTGCGGTAGCAGAGGTCAATGAGAGTTAGGTTACCGAGAAGTGTGCTATAACTCAAATCAGTGAACAATTAAGTAAAAATGATAAAACAGACCGGGTAGCAGAGATGATGGAGCATGTTACTTCAGCAACTCCGATGCTGAAACAAAAGAGAAGCAAGCGAAAGCTAGTGCCAACTGCTACAAAGGCAATCAAGCAGGCAACAAGGAAACACTCAGACAATAGCGACCATGAGAGCTGCTGTTCTGACTACAGTCATTTTTCACTCCCATACACACAGTCAACCAGTCAGGAGCAATTTTACCTTGCTACAATGCTGACGATCTACCTTCAGCAAATGAAGTGCATGAAAAGGGTTAAATTAGAGGGTTAAATTATTACTATTCCCCAGACCTCATGTTGTTCTATCATTCAGCTTGGCATCACATCAAATCCAAAGGAGAACCCCCGTGACACTTTGCAGTTTGCTTATTAGCTGTCTTTAGTATTGTTCTTACACCTCTCACCTTATATGAATGAAACATGGGCTTAATCTCATTAGTTAAAGAAAAGGCGTTTGACCATGTTTTCTATGACAGACTCTGGCCAGGTTAGGGATCACTCTAGGTCTCATCGGCAAGATCTAGGTGCTATACAGTGCCACTGAGAGTGTGCTGAAGATGAATGGTTGCTTGAATGATTCTTTGAGGGTGCATTGAGGTGCGAGACAGGGTTGTGCACTGTCTGGAATGCTCTGTGTATTCTCGGTGAAATCCCTCCTTCTGAAAATACGACATAAGTTTATCCACCAATGCTGATGATGTTGTTGTGTTTATTTAAGATTAGGAAGACATCAACCCATTAGCAAAACTAACAGAAAATTTTGTTTTTATATCCTCTGCCAAGATAAATTGGAAAAAAGTGAAGCCCTTGGGGTTGGAGAGTGGCGTGGAGGCCTCCCTATTCTCCCCTAGAACCTACCGTAGAGGCGAGACTGGAAGAAATACCTCAGTGTGTTTCTTGGGGGCAATAATTTGGGGAAGAATTGGGAAGACCTCGCACAGAAAATTATGACAAGTTGGCAAAGTGCAACTGGTTGCACTCCCAAATGTCATATAGAGGCAGAGTGTTGGTTTTAAATAACCTGGTAGCCTCCTTACTGTGGCACTACTAGCCTATCTGGACCCTCCATCAGGTCTCGTGGCCCTAGTACTGACCAAAATGCTAAGCTTTTTCTTGAATGGTTTGCTTTGATTACCACAGTTGTTTTTTCTTTTACCTAGAGATGAGGGGTTTCATGGCCTTGTCCACCTGGTCAGCAGAACAGCCATATTAAGAGAGCAATTTTTTCAGTGGTACATGTAAGTTTGGGGGGAAGTGGCCAGCTGCATTCTGCTGGCACATTAATAACCTGGTGCTGGATGCTGCTCTGTTTTTAACCGATTTTAAATGATTCAAGTTAATTGGGTGACTTGTTTTTTACCAGGTTGTTTTTCAGTCCCCTGCTTTGTTACAATGGCACAGACCAGAATGAATCGCCTTCCTGCATTGACTGCTGATAAAGCCATTAGTTTGCGATTCCAGAATGGATTTCAGCTGCCGATCCACACTGGAACTGATGGGAGCACTGTGAAGCACAACATGTATTAGTCCATGATAAATCCCTCTATTTTAGACAAGTGTAATTTCTTCGATCTATCTGAAAAAAAAAATCATAGCTTTACTGAGTGCGGGAGACTAACTTTTTTTTAGCCTCCTAACAGATGTTTTTAACCTTTAAGGCATCACTTTCTCCGTCCCTGTTTTTGTTTGAAGGATTGAATCAGAACACAACAACCAATTTAAAGGCCAATGCTTAAACTTTTTAATTGGAGAAGGGAGACTAGGTATTTGATTAACTCAGAGGGACAGATTGCATTCCGGGCCTATACTGGATGTCCACATCATGTCTGTGAAGGAGGACAGCTGAAGTTCAGAACACTCCCTGATTAAGTTATATTTGGCTAGATTACTGCTGTTATCATGTCCCAATTTGTAGAATATCGTGCTTTTCCAAACAAATGAAAACAAAAAAACCTTTTGCCTGGTCCCTTCAGGGTTCACCACAGCAAATCAGGTGGTGTACACCCTGGACTGGTCGCCATACAATCACAGGGCCACATATATAGACAAACATCCATTTATTCTCTCGTTCACACATAAGGGCAATTTTTTCAGCTTCCTTCATCTAACCCTATTCTCTGCATACTCTTCCTTCACAAACAAAATAGTTTGGCAATATAAAATATATTTTACTTTTTTTTAAGATATACTGATAAACAATTGAATAATGCAGGAGCCTTTCCCAGCTGTCATCAGGTGAGAGGCAAGATACACTGGTCAGCAGTCGATCACAGGGCCTCATACTCTAACTCATTCCAAGCAATTTTACCAATTTTTTCAGACTGTGGAAGGAAATACAGAAAGATCCCCTTATCGGAGTTGAACCGGGGCCCTTCATGCTGTGAGGCCGAACTGCTAAACACTGCACCACCATGCCACCACATAATCAAAGTCAAAGACACTAAAGAATATCTTGCAAAATGATTTTCTAATTTCTACCTATCCAACCATGTATTTACGCGTGTTTGTGTAGATAGATAGATAGATAGATAGATAGATAGATAGATAGATAGATAGATAGATAGATAGATAGATAGATAGATAGATAGATAGATAGATAGATAGATAGATAGATAGATAGATAGATAGATAGATAGATAGATAGATAGATAGATAGATTACAGAACCAAGCCTTCAAACCAAAGCAGTGATCGCACTCTTGACTTAAAAGTATCAGAGGGTCTACAACTGTGATCACATTACAATTGTTGACTTCAGATCATACAGCCCATCTGCATTGGTTGCCATGGATACTGTGTAGGTGTCAGTAGCTTTCGAGCTTATTGCTGTACCACATGGAAACATATGAAATGGAGCTCCATCACCCTGCCCTCCTGTCGCAGCTCAGAACTCCTCCAGCGGAGTTTTCTGGAGCATCCTCTATCTTCTTCCAAGTGCTCTGTTAGCTTAGCCACACACAATCACATTATTGGCCTTGTTACTCGTATTTTCCTCCATCATTGGTATCTATGAATATTTTATATGTATATAGAATCTATCAAAGCTCAAGATACTGTACTTCCAGATATACTGCTAAAGATTTCATGATTTTTTTCTCTGTAGGCCTAAACTATAAATACCACATGGTTTTCATTGTAAACGGCTATTGTTTACCATGTAATATTCAGCTTATCACAATGAAGACTCAGAGTGAAGCTGTGTGCTCAATCTTCAGGTCACCCAGCAGAGGATAGTTGGACCCCTGCTTTAGTCTAACGGTGTACTTTGCATCCTGGCTTGATTTCTCTTGACTTGTGTAGATAACCAAGACCTCTTCTTCCTCATCTCGGAATCGACTCTTCTCATTCCTTCTTGCCTCAGTGCCTGGTGAGCTGAGGGATTTAACAAGCATCAAATCCTTTACATCCGACCTCAAAAGAGAGACTCACCCTGATTCTCTGCACTGGCTGATAAGATCTTCCCAATCAGCGCTCAGCTTGGTTTTTCCTCCCACAGAACCATCTTCTCCACAAGAATCGATAATTTACTTTTAACTGTTAAGTGGAACCCTGTGCGGCCTTTTTTTCACAGACATTGATCTTCCCCACAGGATGAATCTGAATGACTTAGTGATCCACCTCCTTCTCTTCTAAGCCAGCATGAGCTGAAACAGGGTTTGGAGTGAAAGTCTCCATCGGATGGATGGATAGTTATTCAATTAGTGCCGACATTTACACACCTTAAGTAACTCAACGGCAAACGCTGAGATTCGCATGTAGCACAAGTCTGTGAACAGGCTGATTGACCCTTGAGCTGATTTCAGCTAGGTAAACTCGAGAATCTGTGGCAAAACGCTGTGATCTGAAAGTAATGCATGTCGACAGAATTTATCATTGTCAAATGATCATTCTTGTTTCACTTTTCTGTATCCTGACTGACATTTTTTTATTTGCATCATGCATTACTCGGGGAACGGTGGAGAGAGTGAGAGATTTCACACAATATATCAGGAATCTGACTAAACCCACCCTTTGCTCATTGCTTCATCTGACGGAGGATGAGTGTGATTATGTTCACATATTTCACTCTAAAAAAGGCATTCCAAAAATCCAGAAAAAGCGAAAAATGTGTTGTTTTTTTGAAACTGCTGACACTGACTATCATTTTCATTCATTCATTAATTTGTTTATTCATTCACCTATTGATTCATTCTTTCTTTACACTGCATATCTTGTAGTCAGGGTCGTGGGGGGATGGAGCCCTATCTGTCACTGGGTGCGGGGGGGGGGGGGGTCCCTCTTGACCCAATACCCACCTGGCACACCAGGGGATTTGGGGGAGATATAAAGAGACATACCAC
>CAAKHD010003368.1:5623-28038 GCA_901007705.1 Fistularia tabacaria | reverse complement strand
TTGCCCTTATTATCTTGTGGGCGGGGGCGGGGGGGGTGGGCCGTTTGCCGGGTGCGGGGGGGGGGGGGGGTCCCTCTTGACCCAATGCACCACCTGGATCACCAGTGGATCTGAGGGATATATAAAGAGACATACCACTATTCACTTACTCATTCACGCTTCTAGGCAATCAAGAGTCTTCCGTGAGCCAACTGCATATCTTTGGATTGTAGGAAGCAACTGGAGAAATGGAAAGAAACCCACACAGACACGGGGAGAAAATACATCTCTGAATGTCAGTTTTCGCTTTTTATTTTTTTTAATTGATGGACCAGAAGTTTGGATTATTATTTTGTATTTGTAAAAAGACAGGCTCAAACAACAAGGTCAGCACCTTTCAAAAAAAGAAGAAAAAAAAGCATTTCTTAAGGAGCAAGATAACATTGAATAAATTCAACTACGTATTAAGTCATGTTGGAAACACATTAAGTCATGTTGGAAACAGAGTCATCATTTCATCCAGGAGGAGCCTCAGGAACCTTGGGTCATTTTGTTTTATTTTATGATAAATACTACAGACTTTCTATGACACATCTAAGAAAGTTTAGAACAAGGCTCTGCAAATACCTATATTATGGGTTGATCCTTTCAGTTAAACAGCAACAAACGACCCTCCTAGCTGACCCCCCAGCACCCTCAACCTCCTGTCCTTCAGATGCTCCATGATAGCCAAACTGCACAGCCTGGAGTGGTCTGCTGTCAAAGCGAGATCAGGGGGGGACGGTCTGACCAACCCTCCTGTCGCTTTAATTATGAAGCCATTCACTCACAGACTCACTGCGCCTGTCAGGGGGTTTACAAGAGTTTCCAGCCAGAGGACAGAGGATGAACACCAGTAGAGAAATGTCATGGTTCGAATTGGTTGATTTGCCAATACACAGATGCTGTTCTTTTTGGTACTGGGCAACCTTTATCAAAGTTGCTTTTGACACTCACTTACATGACAATTTCAATTTCACAAGTTTTATATCCAGAACCAATTGGATCCTTTTCAAGGTTTTTCTTTGATTTTATGCAGTTAAACGGCTTCATTTGGATAGAATCTATGTTACTGATAAGATAATTGCATTTTCTGTCTTGATAAGTAGACCTTTATGTGTATGTTTTTCATTTATTGTGTGATTTTTTTTTCCCGCATTTAGACATATTTCCTTATTGATTTATTGTAACAATCAAACTGTGAAATAGTGTATAATACTCAAGGGAAAGTTTGTGGCGAACTTAATATGTATTTTTTGATCTTCTGATTTCCAGTAATGCATAACTATGTTTTTAAGAAAAATCTTACAGTATTGATCGGGTTTACATGTAAGAACTGACGCACGTTATGTGGTCATTAAGTACATTTTTAATTTCTTAATGAAATTTTAGTTATCTTTGGTCCTAATATTATACATCCATTAATTGTCACCAAAACTTTGTCTTCTTGCCTAGCAGCTATGAATTGTTCTTCTCAAATATCTCTTTGGCGTCCACAAACATACTGTTGTTATTAAAAGGTCATTCCTCTGCCGTGCTTTTGTACAGAAGCATCAGTCAGCATAGCTAAGAATATGAGGGGCATTAGTCAGTCTCCCTGCACAACGTTTTTCAGATGTAGATCAAAGAACACTGGCAACACCTTTATTCAAGCTTTATTACTACCCACCAGAGGGAGAAAGAGGGAAAGAGAGAAAAAGGGTGGGGCCCTGAGGACTGGGTACATCTTGATATACATCTTGTTGGAGAGGAAATAAAACTTTTATTCCATTCACCTTCATGATTCTCACTCAGGGGGTTCTGTTCAGTATGAAAACTTTATCATTCTGAGGCGGGCAGAACTTTTTTGTTTTGTTTGTTCCCAAGCATCTTGGAGTTTACCTTGCCTTGAACTACTTTCCCTGGTCATTTTAAGTTGTATACGTGTTATGGTGCAGAACTTGGCAGTTGTTTTTGTTGTCTGATGCAATAACAAAAACATGAATGCAGTAAACACATTTAATTCAGTTTGAATTTCTCTGAGTGGTGGCAGCTCACTGTGTTCACAACTGAACTATAAGCTATGTTTTGCCCCATGTTTTGATGTCTCTCTTCATAATAATGTATTAACTGTTTAATTTACCTACTTTGAGTTGGCTTGTGGGAAACACGGTGGCAAAATGGTTAGCACCTCATTGCAAGAAGATCCCAGAATCGATTCCTACAGGGGCTCTTTTCTGTGTGGAGTTTGCATGTTCTCCCTGTGCTTGCATGGGTTTCCTCCGGGTTCTCCTGGCAGCAGATTGATTGGAGACCTCGTGCCCAATGACAACTGGGATTGGCTCCAGTTCCCCGCTACCTGGACCGCAGGGTAAGCGGTATGGAAAATGAATGAATGAATCTATATGTATATGTATATGTATATGTATGTGTATGTGTATGTGTATATGTATATGTATATGTATATTATATGTATATTAAATGTATATTATATGTGTATTCTACGTGTATATATATAGAGACGGTGGAAGTGACCCTCTGTCTCTGTTATTGTTTGCTATTGTATGTTTTATTCCAAATCCCACACAAAACATGAAAGGATAAAGAGTAATACACGAAAAATATATAATCATGTTTAATAATTGAGAAGAATGTATACTTTTAACAGCAATATTCAAACAGTTTCAAAACAAGAAGAGCTGGATTATCATTATGTATGATTCCACCTTGCTAGATATTACAAACCCCTGCAAAAGCCATGATTCTGACTGCTAATGTTCCCATGGCCGTGCGTGTGTGTGTGTGTGTGTGTGTGGGCAGCAGCATGCACCGCAGGCCGATGCCATTACTGAAGCTGGAGGTTGGCAGCGCTCCAGGTGAACGGAGGCTGAGCGAAGCCTCGGTGTGCTGAAATATCGATTGAAGAACCTCAACCGCCCGGAGGGCACAGGCTCTGTTTGGACAATGTGTGCACCAAGGTGTGAAAGTTCAATCCCTGCATCATGCAACATGGCTGTAACATTTGACTGACAATGCGTTTGTGCGAGCGCCACCTTCAAACTGTGCCGACAGGGGCCGCTTCCCATTGCGTTTCCCACTCTGTCAGGTTGAATTAAAGATTTGATGTATTAATACATATCTTTCACACAAGCAGAACTTCGCTGTCAGACGTTTTTTCTTGATATCTCACCTTGCTAAACACCCAATCACAGAGAGGACAGGATATCGGGTAAAGGATGTCTGTGTTGGCTGAAAGTTGACCCATTTTCCAATTGAATGCAGTTTCAAGTGGAGTGTCTGAGAGTTTATTTCAACAAAAAAAAGTGGTGCGAATTGAATAACCTGAAATATTTGGAAACCTGTGGATCATCGGAAGTCTGTGTTCATAGCATTCCCAGCACAATGAGAAAGGTTTATGGGACCAAATAATTTGCCAATACAATCATCCAATTTGTAACAGAACTCATTAACTATACAGCATGGTTCCCTGATTAGATTCCAACAGGGGGCCTATCTGTATGGAGTATGCACGTTCTCTCCATGTCTCGGTGGGTTTCCTCCAGGCTCTGTGGTTTCTTCCCAGAGTGCAAAAACTTGCAGCAGGTTCATTGGAGACCTAAATTGCCCATACATGTGAATGACAGAGCAAACCGAAGTTTAACGAAGTAAACTACGCCATGGTGACTGACACGCACTCTCCCTCTTTCTAACTTTCTCCGTTTCTCCACCTCGGTTGGAAGACCAGTGAGCGGATCTGTATCTGCCTATCAATGGGAGCGCCGGCGCGCTTTTGATTCATTTTTTATTAGACCCTGCAGTTGGAACACCCTCAACCTTCAACTCTTTTCCTCTTCTTTCTCCTCCTCACGGAAGGAGTCGACGGATTCGCCAGTCGTTCCTCAGTCGTTCCTCCGCTCCCCGCATCCAAGCCGACGCGTCGCAACGCGCGTTTCTCGTGTGATGTCTTCATTTTTTGCCCAGTCCCGCGCTCGTGCGTCGGAACGTGAACGCCCCCCAGGAGCATGCACATGACGAGATGAGCAGAGGAAAGTATTGGCACCGGCCTGCCTGCACTCCGTTTTTTTCTTTTCTCCAACTCCTCTGAGACCGCCGGCGACGGAGGGAGGCGGGGGAAAGGAGGGGTGGGTGGGGGCAGCCCATCATGTCCCACTCGTCCTACTTCTCCTCCCCCCTTGCCGCTCTACTCGTCTCTCCCTCTTTTCCTTTCCTCCCCTACCGCGGTCTCCCGCCTACGCTGTGCCGGTAGTGCGCCGTCTCCTCTAGTTCATGCTGTCCGCGGCACGTGTGAACAAATGCGCACATCCAGGGCACATTATGTGATGTGTAGTGTACTGTGGTGTATGAGCACGTGACAGCAGCCCGCCGTGCAGCTCTCCGCAGACCGACGGTTCACGGCACCTCGACTCCGTGGAACTGGCGCTTACATCTGTGGACTGATGTCACTCACAACTCTGCACCCACTGGAGATGATGTAGCGCCCGTCACCTGCCCCATCACCCCCACCCCCTCCACTGAGACTCATGTCTAGGCACATTGCTTTGGCAGCGTCCCAGTTACTTTCAGCTCCCTCCTCTTTGCTTTCACCTTTTGTTGGAAATTTCACAATGGATCAGAGCCCCCCCCCCCCTTCCTTTTCTTGCACAGCTGCACCTGCAGTTGATCCTGTCGTTAAAATGTATTCATATTTATTTAATGTCTTTATGTTTTTCAATATTTGGAGTCTCCAGTTCATGGATGTGTCTCAGATCACTCGGAAGTCTCACCGATTAAATGACTAGTCCCTCTAATTATGAGCTGTTCCAGGGGATCCAAAGGTCTTACTGTTCCCGACTGCAAGGAAGACCTTGCAGGCCAATGAGTAACAGATTAGTCGGTTGTGTTGGCCGCCTTTTGTCTTTTGGAGCAGGATAGAGATTGAAACTCCTTTCTCAGGATGCAGAAATCTGTTGTCGCCAAAAAACAGGCGAACCAGCTGTTTAACATTCTAGTTAATGGAGATAAAAGTATTTATTTCACAGCTTTTCTTTTATTAAACTAGACTGATAGGGGCTTTGTCCATTCCCAAGACTGTTATTCACAGTAAACTAGTCAGCCTCTCTCTATATGTATTAATTTGATCTATTTTTACCATGTGTTAGATATACAGTATAATGTGACTTTTTCACTGCTGTCTTTTTTATCTGCTGCTGTTTTTTTTCTTTGGTGGACAAACTTCTGTGACTTGTGGGGCAGTTTGCCAAGCTCCTCAGAACTCTATCATAAATTGTTCATCTGAAGGTTTGGGTTCTTTTCTCAGTTTTTTGGCTCAGACACCAAGACCTCAAGCCAAACGTTGCTGCCCCCAAGTAACAAATTGTTCCTTTCATTAATGGATTGAAGAAGTCTTTTATGGCATTTATGGGATGAAAAATATTCTATACGAGATGGGCGACTAGTTCGTTTTATCTCAAATACTCTGAGCGTCTCCCAGTCATTGTGGGAAACTCGGGATATTTGTTCACGTCCCAGTAGAATCTATTTGTCACTCTAACAGCAGACAAGCTGCAGCCCAGAATGAAGAGACCACAGATGCCCACACCCCTCACCTCAATTCTAAGCCCACAATTTTGCCTGCATAAAAGCCAGGCGTCATCACCAACGCCGCCCTACCAACCTCGCGCAGAGCCTTGCTCGTTCCTCGACTGCTAGCAGCTGTGGGAAAGATTCATAAGACAGAGGCTTGTAGCGAGCACATCTCTTCCCTCTTTTATCTGATTCATTAGGGGTTTACCGAGAGGCATGCAGGCACATGCTGGCATAATGAACTTACACTCGCTGTACCTTCACTATCCTGAAGTATTGTCCTGAAGTATGTCATCAATCACTAAAGCACTGTTTCCATTTCAGCCAAATAATTAATGATGATGTAAGATTCTGTGTTTGGGGTCAAGTTGGGCATTAGCATTTGGTTTATGGAAAGATCATGTATTGGGTCAAAATTATTATTTGTGAATATTAGAACGCATGACCCTCATCATTTCAGCAACACTGCATGTTGCTTGAATTTATGGCGCTGTTGGAAAATGGTTCAAGTCGGAATTTTTTCACATTTTTTTTAATTTAGATCTGTTTACTCCACTTTGTTTTTATCTTTCCTCCTCTCCCACTTTTAACACAAAGGGGCATCACTAAAACCACTGTCAGTATCATAAGTTGGGATCCAAGGTCAGGCACAATTTAGGTAAAAAGGTGATTTATTTGTCACTAAATTGGCATTGCACTTTCCACTCCTAAAGGAAATGAAGTCGAGAGAAAATCATTTGCACATCTGTTACCAACCACTTCTTGCATCCATTGGGATGGCCTTTATCCTCACTGGTGGGAAGACAGAGAAATATGAACCCCTTGGCTTGGCATGGCAACTCCCTTCCAACCTGGATTGAACAGGTAACAGGCAAAAAGGTGATTTATTTGGGACCTAAGGGAGAAGAAGTGGAGATTGGCTTTTGGGAAGTAGTGCAGGAGGAGGACTGGAAGTATCTTTTCTTGCATCCAGCTGTGCACTTAGGATGCCAGTAAGTGAGACACAAAAGCTGTAGAGGACACTCATTTCAGATGCTTGTATCTGCATTATCATTATCTCATTTGAGATAGTTACTTAAGAAAATCCTTCATCCAGGGCAATGGAGAGTGTGGAAAAGATGTGAAGAAATGTGTGCACTCACATTGAAACATTAGCGGAAAAGTGTCAGGGGTGATGTATTACAAAAGACTATCAGGCAGAATAAAAGGAAAGGGCACTGTCTCTGGTTTAGAGACAGTGGCATTGAGCAAAAGACAGGAAGAAGAGCTAGAGGTAGATGGAGGTGGAAATGCCAAGGTTCTCTTTGGAGGTGACGAGGATGGATAGGATCTGGAATGAGTCTATCAAAGGGACACCACATGTTAGATGTCTGTGGAGGTTCTCAGTCATCCAGGTTATGGGCAATTTTTGTCAAAACCTTAATTTTGAATCAAATGGACTTGATTTTCTTCCCTTGACCTCTAAGTTGTGAGTTACAGTTTGTTCCGTGATTATATTCGGAAACTCCCCACAGTCCATTAGAACTGAAGAAGCTTCTTGGATGAGAAGTGAAACATCTTCAAGTTAGGCGGTATGAAAGAAGACGATACAGAGAGTAGGGTTGGATGGAGACAGATGATTCTCTGTGGCAACCCCTTGAAGGGAGCAGCTGAAAGAAGCCGAAGAAGACAAATGAAGGAAATCCTTTGACCATCTCTTACCACCCATTTTTTATAATCATTGGGTTGACCTTTACCCTCTCTGATGAAGAAGACAGAGACACATGAACCCCTTTGATGTGTGTGACAAGTCCCTTCCAACCTGGAAGGAACTGGTTGTTCCCTCCAGGTTGCTCAAGTCTCAGCAGAGACGTGCCTGATGATTTTATTTTTTATTTTCTTTTTATGAAATGAATAATTTTAATAATGCAGGGCTCTTCTGTCGTAGCATCCCATTCCTTAAATGATTAAGTTTGGAGGTACATCCTTAGAAATACAGGGACACGAAAAGCAAAAACAGCTTTGTTAAAAGTATCAATTTTGGAAGGGACTTGTGGTCAGAAAGTCATCTGTGGTCAGAAACTGTATTTGGAGACTGATGATGATGGAGGATAAGCCTAATTGTGGGACACAGGGTTCAACTATCTTTTATTATGTGTAATCCACAAGAGAACCCCTGCAAGAGGAAACAAGTAACTCACAATATAATCCATTGATGATCTCTCCAGCTTTTCTCAGGCCAAAAAATCTAAAGGCCGTGTCTGAAAAAAATCCATCCTTGGCTGGGGAAGCCCATCTTATTGGCGATCAGGCAAGGGATGTCCTGGAGGGCTGCCTGAGACAGCATCTGATATGATGTGCTGAGCTGCCCGATTGACAGCCTGAGTGCTCGAGATGCTGATCATTTTTGTCAAGCTGAGACGGTAAAACACTGCAGCGACCCATAAATATTGAACCTGCCTAGGGGCCGATGGCCTGCATGGACTGATTGTGGGCTTTCCAGAGGGGCAAGTAGAAGTGTGTGTGTCTATGAGTGTGTGTAACATGTTTCCTCGTGGTGTGTGGACATAAATCTGTCTCCAAAAGCAAGACAAGTCCCCACAAGGTAAAGGGACTCTATAATGTGCAGCATTACATTTTAGGGCAAGACTTCTAAGCTCAGGTTAAGACTTGGCCAGGTCATTTTAACTGTTGAAGTAATGAATATAAGTCAATGCAATGTCCTCTGAAGTGATGGATGCTCGACAGTGGAATTGTTTGTGTGTGTGTGTTTGGCTGGAGGGAACACTTATTTCAAATGAAGAAAGGGTATGGTTAGCAGCGAAGCCAATTGCATCCATTCTTTTTTTTATATTCTAAGCCACAAATGTCTATCATGTTAGCAGACACATTTTCCCTTAAAGGCTGCTGAGAGACCTAGGATTGATTCATATTAGAACTGAAATCGATTGAATGTTTTTTTGGCATCAATTTGTGCGGATTTTTCATTATCACACAGTGAGATTTGAAAATCAAGATCCTTTTTGTGCTGCATGATGAAGCCACAATTCCTTGTTTCACTGGTTAGCTCGACAGCTAATTTGATGGAATACACTGGCATTCAAATAATTTTGCGCACATAAAACACAGACTGAGTGTTGCACGTTCACTGTTTTGTGATTATTTGCTGATACCAACAGACCAATCAGAGAGTCAGCTTTCATAAACTCAATGAGGCACGTATGCTTGCTGGACGATTATCTTAGTGCAGTGTGTATGACATTAAGCGTCTACTTGTCATCCAGCATCAGAGCGCTTTTTTGCAACACTGAATACTAGGCAATGATGACAAGGGGTGGGACACAACAGCTCAGCAGGTGGTGTAAGTGGACACTCAGGTGGAGAAAAGAAAGAACATCGCAGCTACGTGGGTCACTGATACAGACAGCATCTGTGTCCTGGAACAATGCCAAATGCACCTTTAGTCCTGGTCCTCAAGATAAACGTCTCCACTGTGGATCCTAAATTATGACATGATAATCACAGCACATCAAATGAGTACATTATTTGAAAGATGCCAGCTGTTAAATGTGTGCTGCCCCCGTTTTCTCCTGTTGTCCAATGGACTGTTTTTGATTCAGGTTAAAAGTAAAATTCATACATAGAATTACTTTTGAAAAACTGTGAATGTAAATAAAGAGCTTGGGTTGGAAAAAGCAGGCTATTTACCTCCCAGGGCCAGAAAAATCTTTCCAAGTGTAATTTCCCATCCATAATTTCCCATAGACAATTCCCAGTGTTTCTGTGTCCACAAACTCTCTATGACAGATTTTTTTGCAGGGATGCCCAGAAACAGCACTTTCACAACAAGTCTCACACATTCAAATTTTTCAGAAGACACTCGAATATAAATTTTGTCATCAGTCAATCTGTGACAATCCGCAAAAAGTCAATCGGGGAGATTAGCAAAAAGAAGGGATTACTTATTTAACTGATGAGAGCTTCATTGATGAGGCTGTCTATGACAGTGACTACACTTTAGTATAGAGATGAACAGAATTTTAAAGACCTTCTAATGTGATTCATGGTCAGGGCCGGGAAAATTGGGATGGGGGGCTATGGGATGTGAAGCCATGGTCTGAACATTCTTCTCAGAGGATGACACAAAAGGTGATTTCATTTACTGTAAGATAAATAACATGAATATTGTTTTAAGGAATGATCTGCATCTGCAGTGAAGAAACCAAATGGTTTGTACATTTGCATTTGAACAAATGTATCATCTCCCTTCAAGGCCAGAAAGTAATTTTAATTTAAGTAATTTTTAAGTTTTAAGTTTTAAGTTCAAAGTGGGGGTGGGACTTCATCAGGGATCAGCTCTGAGCCCCTTCTTGTTTGCAGTGGTGATGGGCAGGCTGACAGATGAGGTTAGACAGGAATCTCCATGGACCATGATGTTTGCAGATGATATTGTGAGATGGTTGGGTCATGTACAGAGGAGGGCTAGGGACTATATTGGCAGACGGATCCTGGAATTGGAGATGCCAGACAGGAGGTCTAGAGGAAGACCGAAGAGAAGATTTATGGACGTAGTGAGAGAAGATATGAAGGTCGTTGGAGTTAGAGAGGAGGATACAGAGAATAGGGTTAGATGGAGGAGGTTGATTCGCTGTGGCGACCGCTGAAAGGGAAAAGCCGAAAGGAAAAGAAGAAGAATTTCTAAGTATTTGCCACATCCAAAAGCACAAAAGAAGATCACATTTGCAACACAAATGAAAACATGTGACAGAAGATCATGATGTTTGTTGCTTCCTGAGCCTGATGTTTGCTCAACCCTGTGCTCCTCAGCCTGGATGTCAACCCAAAAAGGTTGCCTGGCCTTCCTCCCGAAATCAGATGTCCTCCAATGTGCTAACACGCATATTTCGACCTGCTCTATGCTTTTAGTCAGTGTTTCAGTGATTTCATTGAGAGTAATATTGCACATGACTACTGGTGTTCGTGTAAATTCTACTGAGGACAGATGCAGAGGGAGGCAAATGTGTAAACACCCCCAGAATTTGCGAGTTATTGCAATAATTGGATATATATTTATCGGATCAGCTTTATACTCCACACATGATTTAGTCCAATTACAGTGACTGTCCTTTTACTTAGCTGACTTTCACTGTACTAAACATCTTATTGTGTATTTATTCCACGGCTTACTGTGGTCTGCCTTTGATTTTGGTTCGATTTTGTGGTATGTTTTTAGTCTTTTAAATCAGTAGAACACAACTAAAAGCAAAAGTTCTTTTTTAATTAATCTAATTTCCTGTTGACTTTCCTCTAAAAGGAACATTAAATCAGGAACAGCCTTGAAATTTGTTAAATATTCACTGTATACAAGCACAGCATTGCAGTGATCATGAACTCTATCATTAAGATTAATCTTCTAAATTCAAATAGTCATGACTGTAATGATATCCACATATCACCCCGCATTCAAAACATGCTGACATGAAAGACACAGCAGCAAATTTGAAAACTCACTATTCCCACTGTTCATAAAATCCTTCAAAATGTACTAAATGAATTAAATATTACTTCGTAATTGACTGTACATTATGAAGCAGCAGGAGACATGGAAGCAGGAAGATGGAACGAGCCTCAGTGAGACTCGAGAGACTAATGAGCTAACTGTGAGGCATTCTTCTACATGTGACTGCTGTAATTGGGTCAGTCAATAGTCCTGTGTGCTGCTGCTGCTTGTTGAGATGAACCGAAAGTCGTCTGACAGACTGGCCCGCACCAGGCTGCAAAGATGACAGAGGCAAGATGACAACTCCTCACTTATGAGGAAAAAATTGTTGTCAAAACACAAACATCGTGGCGGTGAAATCATCCAAACTTAGCTTCTAGCCAGCTGTATTGCAAGTACTAATGTGAAGAAGACGATAAGGATTATACCAACATCAGCCAGGTGATGGCCAAAAGTGACTTATCTGAAAATTTTATGAAAAATGAAGCATAGATTTCTTCACCCAAAACTCAATATCCTTACTGATATCTGGGCAACTTCCTCCAAATGAATGGCAGTTTTCTCATACTACAACTACTGCTACTATTATTACTACTACTTCTTCTTTCTTCTTCTTTTCCTTTCGGCTTTTCCCTTTAGGGGTTGCCAAAGCAAATCAACCTCCTCCATCTTACCCTATTATCTGTATCCTCTTCTCTCACACCACCCAACTTCATGTCCTCTTTTACTTCATCCAAAAATCTTCTCTTTGGTCTTCCTCTCGACCTCCTGCATGGCAGCTCCAACGCGAGCACCCTTCTACCAATATATTCACTATCCCTGTACATGTCTGAATCATCTCAGTTTGGCTTCTCTGTCCTTATCTCCAAAACATCTAACATGTGCTGTCCCTCTGATAGACTCATTCTTCATTCAATCAACTTCTTCCCAAAGAGAACCTCAACATCTTCATCTCTGCTACCTCCAGCTCTGCTTCCTGTCTCCTCTTCAGTGCGATTGTCTACAAACCACATAGCATTTTCATCTTTCCATCTTCCCATGACACTTCTAGCATCGCTATGCTTAATCACCCGAACCTGCTGTACATCCTTTCCATCTAAAGGACTCTGTTTTGCCAAACTGTATAAATCATTCTCTCTCTTTTTACTGTACTATTCACTACAGCCGTTTCCATCCTTTTTACAAAGTCTACCAGCATCTGTCCCTCTGTGATCCTTTCTTGGATGCTTAACTTGCCCATTGTTTCTTCACCACCTCTATTTCCTGCGCTAAAATGTCCACCGAAGTCTGCACCAAATACCACTCTCTCACCATCAGAGACATTCTGCATCGCTTCATCTAACTTCTTCTTCTTCTTCTTCTTTCCCTTTTGGCTTTTCCCATTCAGGGGAAGCCGCAGCGAATCAACCTTCTCCATCTAACCCTATTCTCTGTATCCTCCTCTCTCATGCGAACTACCTTCATATCTTCTCTCACTACGTCCATAAACCTTTCTCTTTGGTCTTCTCTAGACCTCCTGCCTGGCATCTCCCATTCCAGCATCCATCTACCAATATAGTCCCTATCCCTCCACTGTACATGACCCAACCATCTTAGTCTGGCTTCTCTGACCTTCTCTCCAAAACATCTAACATGTGCTGTACCTCTGATGGACTCATTCCTGATCCTATTCATCCTCGTCACTCCCAAAGAGAACCTCAACATCTTCATCTCTGCTATCTCCAGCACTGCCTCCTGTCTTTTGTTCAGTGCCACTGTCTCCAGCCCATACAGCATCGCTGGTCTCACCACTGTTTTTTAAACCTCTTCTATCACATAGAACCCTTGAAACTTTTCTCCACCCATTCCAACCTGCTTGAACCCGTTACTTTATCTCTTTTCCACACTCTCCATTGCTCTGGACTGTTGACCCTAAGTACCTGAAATCCTCCACCTTCTTGATCTCCACTCCCTGTAGCCCCACCGTTCCACCCGGGTTCCTCTCATTCACAGACATATATTCTGTCTTGCTCCGACTAACCTTCATTCCTCTCCTTTCCAAAGCATACCTCCACCTCTCAAGATTTTCCTCAACCTGTTCCCTGCTCTCACTACAGATCACAATATCATTTGCAAACATCATGGTCCATGGAGATTCCTGTCTAACCTCATGTGTCAGCCTGTCCATCACCACTGCAAACAGGAAGGGGCTCAGAGCTGATCCCTGATGAAGTCCAGCCTCCACCTTGAACTTCTCTGTTTCACCTACAGCACACTTCAACACTGTCTCACAACCAGCATACATGTCCTGGAACAGTCTAACATACTTCTCCAATACTCCAGACTTCCTCATACAAAACCAGAGTTTATCTCTCGGCACCCTGATATTTGTTTTTTCTAGGTCTACAAAAGCGCAATGGAGCTCCCTCTTACCTTCTCTGTACTTCTCTCTATTAGCATTCTCAAAGCAAATACTGCATCTGTGGTACTCTTTCTAGACATTAAGCCATATTGCCGCTCACAAATACTGACTTCTGCTGTCCGTCTAGTCTACTCTCTCCCATAACTTCATTGTTTGGCTCATCAACTTTATCCCTTTATAGTTACTGCAATTCTGCACATCCCCCTTATTCTTAAAAATGGGCACCATCACACTTCTCCTCCACTCTTCAGGCATCTTCTTTCTCTCTAAGATCCTGTTTAATAATCTAGCCAGAAACTCTACTGCTGCCTCTCCAGACACTTCCATACCTCCACAGGTATATCACCTGGACCAACTGCCTTTCCATTCTTAATATCTTTCAATGCTCTCCTCACTTCACTTTTACTAATCTCTGCTTCTTTGTGGTCTACAATAGTCCCCTCTTCTTCCCTTCCCTCTCTTTCATTTTTCTCATTCATCAGCTCTTCAAAGTACTCTTTCCATCTTCCCATCACTCTTCTAGCAACGTTCAATACATTTCCCTCTCTATCTTTAATCACCAGGATCTGCTGTACATCATTTCCATCTCTATCTCTCTGTTTTGTCAATCTGTATAAATCATTCTCTCCCTCCTTACTGCCCAACCGAGCATACATGTAATCTTATGCCCTTTGTTTTGCCTTTGCTTCCTCTATCTTCACCTTACGCTGCATCTCCCTATCCTTCTCTCTGTTCTCTTCAGTCCCCTCAGTGTCCCACTTCTTCTTTGCTAACCGCTTTCTCTGGATACACTCCTGCACTTCCTCATTCCACCACCAGGTCTCCTCATCTGCTTTCCTTCCAGACAACACACCAAGGACTCTCCTACCTGTCTCCCTGATCACATTAGATGTCGTTGTCCAGTCATCTGGAAGCTCTCCCTAACCACCAAGAGCCTTTCTCATGTCCTCCCTGAAAACCATACAACACTCTTACCCTTTCAGCTTCCACCACTTTGTCCTCTGCTCTGCCTTTGTCCTCTTGATCTTCTTTGTCATCAGAGTCATCCTACAAACCACCATCCTATGCTGTCTGGTTACACTCTCACCTACCACTACTTTGCAGTCACTGATCTCTACTTTGCAGTCACTGATCTCAGTCCAGAAATTATCCTTCTCCTCCAAATTCACACGCACCTGTGGGGCATAGCCACAAATAACACTGAGTATCACACCTTCAATTTCCAGTTTCAGACTCATAAGTCTATCTGACACTCTTTTCACCTCCAGAAAATTCCTAAAAAACTCCTGCTTCAAGATAACCTTACTCCATTTCTCTTCCTGTCACCATGATAGTACAACTTAAAACCTGCTCCCAAGCTTCTAGCCTTGCTACCTTTCTTGCTCGTCTCCTCGACACACAATATATCCACCATCCTTCTCTGCATCATGTCAACCACTCTTTAGCATTTCCTGTGATCGTCCCAATATTCAAAGTATCTCATCTCAGTCCAGGACTCTTGCCTTTCCTCTTCTTTCTCTGCTTCCAAACACGCCTTCTTCCTCTCGTTCTTACGACCTTTGATTCATATATTTTGTTTTGGCACAGGTTGTATGCCGGATGCCTTTCCTCTGCATTTATGGGGCTTGGGACTAGCTCAAAGAGACACTGGCTTATGCCACCCTGAGGATGCATCACTACTATTAACACCACGACTACTCCTACTACTAATAATAATAATCACAATAATAATAACAATGTGATTATTATTATTACAGGCACCTAAGTCATTAGTCCCTTGAGCCTGTATAATGATAATAAAATTAAATAAAAAATTATTTATATAATATAATTTATTTGTGTATATAATTATTTATTTTTATAAATAATGTCCTCTTAGAGTTTTTGGCCTAGTTTTCAGAGAATTCTTTAATGAAAATATATAAAAAAATAAACATGTTAGCAAAAGCAAATTCATGAATAAATCAATTTCAAATAAATATAAATATAAAATCAATTGGGACTGGGGCCATGTCTATGTGGAGTTTACATGTTTTCGCCATGTCTGCATGGGTTTCCTCTGGGTTCTCTGGTTTCCTCCCACAGACCAAAAACATGCAGCTGTTGGTATCCGGCTGCTCCTCATCAAGCAGCAGCCGTGCAGGAGTGAACTCCAGCAGGTGCGAGTCATTAAGCCTCGTCGGGCTGAGCATAAGAGGAGCCGTTTGGCCCAGCCTTTGGGGCCAGATTGTTGAGTCTCATGCCCCTCCTGCATGACTCACAGTTCCCCACAGGTTTCTATGTCTCGCCGGCTGCCTCTTAGAATTCCAGTGCCATCCTGCCTGGCCTCCCCGCATCGACCATGCCTCTCAGAGTCCCCCCTCACTTTCTTAATAAATCCCTGAACACCTTGTAACCTGGGAGTGTCCTTGCATTTGGGTCAGATACCTGCACTTCATGATAGCAGCAGGTTAATTGGAAAACTTGGGAAAATTGCCCAGATGAGTGAATGGAGATACAATAAACTATTTGGATGAAAGAAAATCACCATCACAATAGCAAAGAAATTAGTAAAAATTATTCACCCATTTCAAAATTATGACATTTGCAGTTTCTGCAGCTTTTGCTGTGTTCAGACTAATGCCTCTGACACCCAGTGCAAGAGGCAGGGTATAACCCTTACAGGTTGCGTCAGTCACATAATGCATAGAGTCATCCAACCATTCATGTCTAAGGACATTTCAAAGTCTTCAGTGCACCGACTGACTGTTTTGGAATGTAGGAAGAAGATTGACAACCTAGAGAGAATCCAGGCAAGAGAACATGGAGACTCCATAACATTCCTGTGGTGAGGCTTGAGTGAACCGCTCTGCCACCTCGCTCTTTGCTTTTTTAAAATTGGATCTAATTCGTTTAATTCTAAAACTGTTACGGCATTACTCCTGGCTCCATGTGTAATTTTAGCGCGTCTGGCCTCTTAACTGAATACAAAACCGCGTAACACTGTTGTCATTGCAAGCATTTTCTCTCAAACTTTTCATAATCACAACAATTGGGTTTGTCAGCTACTTAAGCTCGTTTGGTGAAACTGTCCGGAATGTAATTTGATTTAATGCTTTTGAAGTCTTCAATTGCAGTGAAGACATTGCAGTGGATTCTGAGGGTGGTGATATTTCCCTCTAATGAATGTTTACATTAAATGATTTCAGACTGAGTGGGCGTTAACTTGAGACCTCCTGTTCTTTTCAGTGAAGTGCTTCAACATCTTTTTTAAAAATTTATTTATTTATCTATTTTTTTTCTCCCAACTTTCACACAGCTAATTATGTAGCTTTGTTATTTTTTCTCCAACAGCTGCCCTGCAACCATCTGTGTTCAAAAAGCGAATCAAAACTTGGGCCCAGTATTGGTTTTGTGAGATGAAACTGGCCCCTGCTCTGCTCCAAAACAAGCGAAAAAATCTTTATACGCAAGATGAATGTCCTTTCATGTTGTTTTATGTGCAGCTGGTTTACTCTTCCAACACTGTAATGAGCAACTCAAGCCTATAAGGCTGAAAATGCCGAGGTTTGTTCATCTTCTTTTTTTTTCTTGCCAAAGACAGGAATCTAGCATTGGAAAAAATAATATTTCTCAAATTCCACCAAACATATTTGTTAGTATCAGGATCTTTTCTCATTGACATCCTAAATTTTGAATCATGTTACTCAACAGGAGTTGTGATGGTCGGAAAAATATGTCAGTATTTGTGTTGCACCATGCGAAATAAAACAATATTATTTATAACCATATAATAACTCAGAATATAAAACCATAATATTATGACACGTTTGGTCTTTTTATTATTGTTGTTTTGGGGGGGAAAAAAACTGGGTAAATTGATTTCGAAGTAAATTGTATGGTCAAGGCTGTCTTAACATGATGATTCACATTCCTCACTTTAACTCAAATGCCCTAATCAATATCTCATGATACAATGACATTATTATCCTGTTATCAACTTTTTTTCTTGGAGACCTAATATACTGACTTTACACATGTAATTTTTCAACAAAATTATCACTGGACAGTGTCTTTTTTATTATTAAATAATGATTTTAGCATTTTCTTATTCGTGGCAGCGCATTGGTTAGCATTTCTGCCTCACAGCAAGAGGGTCTCTGGTTCAGGGGTCTTTTCTATGAGGATTTTGCATGTTTTCCACAAGTCTGTGTGGGTTTCCTCTGGGTTCTCTGGTTTCCTCCTATGGTCCAAAAACATGCAATAGGTTCACTGGACACACAAAATAGTCCAGGCGTGCGAATGAGAGAGTGAATGGCTGTATGTCTCTATCTTGTACGTATATGTGCCCCTGTGATTGACTGCCAACCAGTCTGGATAAACCTGCCTCACGCCCAAATGACAGCTGGGATAGGCTGCAGTCCCCCCCTGTGAAACTGACTGCAGGACAGACGGTAAAGTAAG
Organism: Fistularia tabacaria; assembly: GCA_901007705.1. Taxonomy (NCBI): domain Eukaryota; kingdom Metazoa; phylum Chordata; class Actinopteri; order Syngnathiformes; family Fistulariidae; genus Fistularia; species Fistularia tabacaria. The sequence goes on along the minus strand of CAAKHD010003368.1, from coordinate 10,135 downwards.
TAAGAAAGTAATAAATGAGTGAAAGAATGAATGAATGTATTAATAAATTAATCAATGTTAAAAAAAAACATCCAGCATGTTTGCAAAATGTGCTAATACAACATTAGCTTTATTTATGCCATACATTTAATGTATTATTATTATTATTCCATCCATCCATCTTGTCATTATCTATCGCTTATCGCAGGGTATACTGGAGCCTTCTGGAGCTGTCATTGGGCGAGAGGCAGGGTAATCACAAGGCCAAATACTGTATATAGACAGATATCCTTCGATCTCTCATTTGGGGCAATCATTCCATATTTTCCATTTAATTTGCTGCATGTTTTTGGACTGTGGAAGGAAACCGGGTACCCTAGAGGAAACCCACGCAGACACTGGGAGAACATGCAAACTCTACACAGAAAGGTCCCCTGTTGGAATTGAGCCAATGTCCTTTGTTTTGTTAGATCACCAACTACTACAGCAACATCATTATTTTTTTTAATTCTTGTTTTCTATTATTGTTATTGCTGTTATTATTATTATTATTATTATTATTATTATTATTATTATTATTATTATTATTATTATTATTATTATTATTATTATAGTTTTGCCTTGTTAGTTAGGTATTTCTTTTTAATTGTATTTTATTGCAGGACTGGTTTGAGTGTTTTTCCTTTGGCTTTCCCAGTTTTTCCTTTTTGTAACTTCGTTGGTTGAGTATTTCTTTTCAATTGTACTTTATTGTAAGACTGGTTTTGAGGCAATTTCTTTCATCTAATGCATTTTGAAATACCTTCCTGTATTGTTTCCATACATTAATGGATTCAAGAACTTTGAATGTGTCAGCTGGACAAACTGGCACATTTTTTCCTCCCTTCCTGCTGCTGCAACTCCTTCCTCTCTCGAAAGTGGATCAGAGCGTTTGCCAGACAAGTGGATGCAAAATTAGATCTGGGGTGAGATCCCCCCATTGGATGAGAAATATTTGTCAGTGAGCCAACATTAACTCCGGAAGGAAAGCACTTTTGTCTGCAACATTTCGCTGGCCAATTAGTGTTGACGTTTGTTTTAACAGGCAGGAAAGAAAATGGGTCGCTCAATCTGGACAAACAACTTTATTTCTGGTAATGCATCTATACACTGTACATTCAGTCACTGTAGTATATAAGCATAGCTATTTTCAAACATAATTTCATAAAGTCCTTTACTTTACAATATAGTCCGTGTCGTGAGAGAAGTGGGAATGGGGTGGGCAGGAGGGATGTGAAACGATGAGGGTACAAATGAAGGATGAGGAAGCCAAGCTCTTTTCTCATATTGTATATGTGGCATTAATAAATTGAAAGCTTACATTTACCTCTTACATAAAAATATTTCTAGACTTGTATATAGTATTAGCAGCAGCACAGGGCTAAAATATACTTGAGGATGGGAGGGTGTTTATGTGTGAATGTGTGGGTGTGCTTGTATGAGTTTTTGCGTGTGTACACATAAGTGTGTCTGCATCTGATATTGAACACATGGTTAAAAAAACAGAAACTGGTGAAGAAAAAAGGAATTGAATATAAAGACTACAGTAAAAAAAGGATTAACATGTGGATGAAGGGAGTATTCGCTTATGCACTGCATTAAACTGTTTGCAACACAATTAAAAAAAACAAAAAAACAAAAAAACCAAGACATCTATTGTAAGAAAATTTCTTTTGAAAAAGGAAACACCATGTACATATATTATACAATATTGTAAATGAACAAAAAAACATATTTACATGTGTAAATTCTTATTCAAATCCTCACACTGGCGAGTATGCATTTATTATCATATGGACTGTTATTGCTGCGCTGCTGTCCATAATTGAGTCAAAAAAAAGATTCTCCTTTAGAAAACAAAGTTGTGGTTACATTTTTGTTTTTGCCAGGGAGAGAGAAGAGCCAATGTTGTTATTGTCTCCCTTCTTTTTTTTCCTTTTTGTAGAAATCCACAAGTAAAGTACACTACACATCAACTCTTTAGAGTGTAAAAACAACTACAAAAATGTACCAATTTCATTTAGGTCGGACAAAATGGCCCGACGCAAGAGTCCTTTATTCTTTTTTTTTTTAACCGTGTCTGATACGGGACATGTCAACAAACTGGAATTAAACAGTTTATATACAAGCCAAATTAACCTTTTATCAAAGTGAGTGGCTTTCAATATCTATAAAATTACTTTAACATGCATATCATTGATTTAAAATGAAGGGAAAAAAATCACTCATTCATTAGTTAAATTGTTCTCTGCATCAAAAAGAAAAAAAATGTAAACTGCTCTGTTTTAGAAATACTGATTAAAAAAAGAGCTGCTGAGCAAGAAGAGGGGGTGGGGCTTTTAATAGGAAAACCTGCAATTTCTGAAGACGATGGGAGGCCCCGCCCCCGAACAGCTTCATCAGTATGTCCTTCCCTGGAAACCTTTTGCCTGTTTCAGGCACTTGAGGTTCCAGCATTGCATTTGATGAAATATATATATTTTAAAGTTATTTTTTTTATTTATTTTGTGAAGTTTTGTTTTTTTCTTAAGAACAACATACAGCTGCTTTTTCATGTTTCCTCGTCTAAAATGAGACAAAATTGCTTTATATATGAGTAACACAATAAAACCCTTACATGTACAGTTTCAATGCCCAATAATTGACTATATGAATGGCAAACTTTCTCATGCATAAAGAAAAAAATATGACTTTTCTATTGAAGAAGGAGAGAACAAAACAGACGAGCAATAAAAATATTTCCACATCCACAACCGAAAAAAAGGTGAAAAAATAGCATTAAAACACCATTTACATTCTGATTGCATTGTACCCACTGAGTGAATCATCTGATTTAATTCTGCAAAAAACATTTGTTCAGGCTCTGCTAATGTTTTAAAGGCAAGTGACAAATCAAAGGAAAAAAAATGTATCCATATATATATGCATACGTATACATATGTATATGCATATATACTTTAACAAAATCTGGTGACTGTTCTCAACTTTGTCCTTTAATTTGTCACGGTTATTTTACAAAGTGGGGGAGGGGATATTTTTCCAGAAATCAGCGAGTAACAGATAGCCTTTTTAATTATTTTTTTTTTTCTGTTTATTTACAATACTTTGCCTCCAGAGAGCAGAACAATATTTATTCATTGAGATAGATATTATCACAAAAATGCTAACTTGATCTATATGACTAGCATTCGTGTATAAGATGTTTTTTAAGAGGAAAATAAAGAAAAAGAATAAGAAGACAGTGGGGATACAATGCATTAAAGACAGTATTTTGTTAGGACAAAGTGCGATTCATTATTGTTAAGTAAAAAACAAAACAAAAAAAACATATTCATATTTACATACTTTAATTAAAAGACCTTTTCTGTGGTTCTTGCCAATGGTACCACAAACAGCCACACACAATCACCTAAGATCATTATGGGGAGTCATGACCAAAAAAAAGTGTTGGTTTCCAATAAAACCGTTTCACACCAGTACCATGAGATGGCTAGCGCCAGCAACTAGCCCTTGTTGTTGGCTGGATAATAGCCACATTACCTTCCCTAGACATCTGCTTTTTATTTGAATGTTGGATAGTTCCACTGATGTTTTGTTTGTTAATTACCGGTACATGCTATAACACTCGACTAGTCAAAGTCTGAAGGCATGATGTTACAGGTAAAAATGTTTATGTATTATTTTCTTTTTTTTACTTTGCTTGTTCAACTAAAATGTGCGTTATTCTTTAATCATTCCCCCCCCATGGTGTGCAAACTTCACGAGAACAGACAATTGTTCCAAAATGAGGTGTGTTTTTTTCATGTGAGGTGTGAAACGGCTTTATGTTGAGAAACAAATCCTATCTTTAGAAGATAACAGACGTCTGAGTTTGACCCGGGGATGAAACTTGGGCAACCTGTTTTTGAACCTGGCGAGACTTGCCCAGTCTCAGTGTGAGGCTCCACCAAGATCAGTGGGACTCACCGTGTGACTCGCAAGAGGCACTGACACTGATCAAGTGACTACAAGACTCAGTCTGAGACTCGGGGAGATGGCTGATCATCCAGAACAAGTGCTCGCTTAGAAGATGTCCCAATCCAAGGTTTGCCAAAAAAAGAAAATGATGAGTTCCGCTTGAAGTGTACGTCGTCTGATTCATTTGGATCCCCTCATTTTTAAACTCAAACGTGTAATTCTTTCTCTTAAATAGCTTACAACGCGTTCGGGCTGCCCCGGCGTGCCCTTCAGTCCCACCCTGCTGGACGCATCACAATCTTATGTGACCAAGTGCAACAGACTGTGTCTCAGTTCTGTGAAGTCGGGAGGGGATTGTATTGCCGAGTCTGTAGTTTGTCATACTTGAGGGTGTTTGGCTTGGGGATTGAAGATGTTGGGTTGGGCCGGAGGAGGTGGGTGGCGATGGGAGTAAGTTGGGGGGGGGGGGGGGGGGGGGGGGGGGGGGGGGCGGGGGGGGGGGGGGGGGATGGTGGTTCGCGAGGGGGTTTTGGGGCT
>CAAKHD010003367.1:87620-98409 GCA_901007705.1 Fistularia tabacaria | reverse complement strand
CCGCACACGCGGGGGAAAACATATAGAGGGATATATATATATATATATATATATATATATATATATATATATATATATATATATATATATATATATATATATATATATATTTATGCAATTATGGTCTAAGTCAATCCAACCAAACTAGAACCAGCTTTTTCAGAAAAAAGGAAGGCATGTTTTGGGTTCATAACGTGCAGAATATGATCTGTTCTGATATTCACACGAAAAAAAGCTTTGGTGGGGTGGCACTGGATCTTCGCTTCGGGTCAAAACAATATAATAAAATTTCAAATGTTTACGTAAATACGTATATATTTATGTATATGTGTGTGTGTGTATGTATATGGATATAGGTATATATATATATATATGTCTTCTTCTTTTCCTTCGGCTTTTCCCTTCAGGGCTCGCCACAGTGAATCAACCTTCTCCATCTAACCCTATTCTCTGTACATATATATATGTGTATATCCAACTGAATACAACTGAACTACAACTATAAGAGAAAAGGCAGGCAAATTTCCTGCCTAAGACCTTTTCCATTTGACACACACAGACACATTCGCAAATATTCCACTAGCCTGACTGAAGAAAACTAACTGTGAAGAATCCTTGTTCATAGTTGTTCCTATGAATCCTTGTTTATCCATTGAGTACTGAGGTGTCCTTGAGCAAGAGCTACAATTGACCACCAGACAAACACTGAATAGGCTTCATGTGTGAATGAAATAAAAGCTAGCCCTCCTCTCAAAGAACTGAGGGAATTTCCATTACCAATCAAATTTGTGATCATTTTTTGAACAAAATATCAATTAAACAAGGATACCAATTTCACATGCAACTTGATCTAAATGGGCAGCTGGTTGCGGTGAAACATTTGAAAGGACAAGCGAACCTTAATCACAAGCCGATCGCACTGACTGCTTCTCACCAGATTCAAAACAGAGAATAGTTCTACTGTCAAAACTGTCAAAAAAAGGAGAAACAGATAAGTTTCTGGTGTTTTACTCACAGTGATGATGGACTGTAATTGACCAGGCAGTGCAACACACCCAGCAAGTCATCTTCCCAGTACAGATCACTGAACCGTTCCTTCACCTCGCTTGCAAACAGGTGGTACTGGAGATCCTTCAGAGAGAAGATGTACTCCCCTTGGAAAAGCCAAAAATACATTTTCAAAACTAGTTTTCTACACACAAAATCATAAAAATAATATGAAATACTAATGACTGATGTAGGCTGGTATGTTTAAATATATATATATATATATATATATATACTTGTATTTGTATGTATATAGATACTCAATCACAAAAATAATATGGAAACCAGGGAGAAGAAAATGCTAAATATTTCAGTTGGTCAGATGATAGATAGGATAAGAGATCTACTTAATTATTTCTAAAATGTTTTATATGTAGCGATAAGCCAATTGTAATCAAACTTCTTTAAGTACTTATAAAATGTCAAATGAAATAATGCCGAACTCTAAAGTCTTCACAGGGACAAATTGATTCTGTGCTTCAAGCTAATTATTATTGATATTTTGACATGTTTGGATAGCATATCGTATGCTATAGGTGCCTGACATATATATATCACCATTATTATTGGGGATATTTCAATTGTTTTTCAATATTGTTGTTTTGCTAACTGATGCAATTTGGAAATCCCAATTTATGCTATCTAGTGGTTTGCAGGAGCACCTTAAAAGCCCACTCTACAGTGTGTAACAGAGGAGTGCAGTTAGCATGAATATAGTGACCTCGGTAACCTCACCTATCCCCCAAGGAAATTACCTTGGAGGAATGTTTACACATAGTGGTCACGTTCATGACCATTAAGATATTTGCACACTGTCTTCCCGGAGTGTTCTTTGAAAGAGCAGCTGATTTTAATGCACATGCAATGGATAAAAAAAAAAAAACAACATCGAAAGAGGATGAACGAAAAGTGACAGAGATGATTTCTAAGCAGAACTTTGGATAGACTGTTGTATGTATGGTCTTGTAGAATTTTATTTTTGCATGCATTTAGAGATTCGTACCCATAGCAATGTCTTCGTGACCTAAGTCCAAAGGGCCGTGAAGTGAAAATTCTCCTTTGAGCAGGTCGATCACCTCCTGCAGTGCAGGGTGGACTTTGGGGAAGGCCGACCTTAAAGGAGACTGTTTTTGGCCCCCTGAATTTGTTTGTCCACCATTAGCCGCTGGCTCTACCGGGACGTCAGAAATGATGGATCCTTCTTTGAAATAACACGATGGAGGGTCGCGTTCCTCTGGTTCGGCCCTCACAGGCCCGGTCTGACATGCAACAAGAGGTCCATCGGTTCCCTCTGGGACTGTTATTAGTCCCTGCAACGGCTTTGGGACCAGGGAGAGATTAATCTCTAAGCCGAGGAGAGACTCGGGTGCTCTGACCTGCACAGGCAGTAAAGAAAGCTGTCCCGTGGAGGGATCCTGACAGAAGAGATAATTGTTGAAAACGCCACAGCCGTTGAGGTTCGCGGATAACGGTGGAGGCAGAGAGACCCGAAGACAAGAAATATCAGAGAGAGTAGAGGAGTCAACCGAGGCCTGATCAGTGGAAAGTGCGGAGGCTGTATTTAAGAGAGCCGGGTAAACCGGGTTTCCCTGCTCTTCTGTGGGGAGATCGGTTTCAGTCTCTGCTGCAGAGTCACAGCCCATTTCATCCACCATTTGGCAGTTTCTCGTGAATCCATCCGCCATCCTGCAAAACATACCGTTATTATAGTATAATAATTAAAAAGAATCAAAATGGGGATGTTAATATACAGGATTAAATCACATTACATTACATATTACATTAAATTGAATTACATCAATATTAATATACATATATATATACATATATACATGTACATTTAAGCACATATGTATATGTATATTTCTGTGTGTTTTATATATATATATATATAACATATACATATTATTATCTATATATCTGGATGCAGGGATTATGACCCATATTTAAATATTTTTTTCATATTGCCACATAGCAACTTTTCAGGCTGAAACAAATGTTATAAAGGTCTAAGAGATTTTTTTCTTAACTTGTAGAAAACATTATAGAAATATATGTCAATTTGTTGCATACGTGCATATCATTTCTATGGTTTGGATTTATAGCACACAGAGGCGCCAGCTGGCCCTGCAGCAAAGATCTACTCCTGTGATAATTTATCAGATCTCCTTACTCTTCGACAGCAGCTCCGAGGCTTCGGCTCTCCTCCCCTCCTGAGTCGTCCTCATTGGTCAGGATGATGGGGGAGAAGTGTGTGGCGATGGAAGTGAAGGCCTCTGGGAGTTGGAGTTCTTTGTTGAATGAATAGCTGTGGGGAACAGGGCCAGTCACAGGAGCCAGACGGCTCTCAGTGGCCATGGGAACAAAGCCTACACACAGTTACAACAATGTAACCACAATATCAAAGATATTGTCTCATGCAATGCATGCCTGAAGATGACACAATATTGCAGATCTTTTTAGGACTTGCGAGAGAAATATTTATGGCAGATCAATCATCGTCACAGCATATATTTATCTATTTGTTCTGTTTGACATTCGAAGGTCATAAAATGCATGAGGAGCATCTACATGAAACTGAATGTGTCCTACCACTGGTGATTTGAGTGGGATGTTCACGGGAGCTCTGATGAGTGTCGGTTGCATTGAAATCCTCTTCTTCACAGGATTCTGAACCTTGCTGAATGGAATTAAGTTGGGTTCATTACATCGGTGAAAGATCCTACTGTCAAAATTTGACATCTGTACCGAGAGGAAGCGACTCGGGAACACAAGGGTACGACGGCGCCACAAGTTCAAGCTTACCGGGTGAACCCTGCGTACAAGCTCGTGCCACACAGCCTCGGCATTTGTCCCCTGACATGATAAGTAGTCACGGCAGCACTACAATAGAGCCACATGAAAATGTATTAACAATACGAAATGCCTTGCACACCCTTTTCATAGAATTGGCCTTAAGGTGTTGAGTAATAATAAACATGTTGCAGTGCAGGAAAATATTAATAGCTACTTTGACCAAATTCTGAAAGGCTGAATATTTATGTGGTTATTCTAGGAGCAGAGACCTTCAATGATTTAAAAAAAAAACCCTCCTCTACAAATTTGTTGCAATTCAGTTACAGATGATTTTCCATTATAAAGTAGATGTGAAGCTTGCATGCGGAAACAAAGTCAGAAATTCATTCATTCATAGATTTACATATCATCTACGCCGCTTATCTTGCGATCAGGGTCGTGGGTATGCTGGAGTGGATCAGAAGTCCTTACTGGGCAAGGGGCGGGGTACAAAATAAGAGAAAAATGACAGTATCCCCACTCATTACTTCATACATTTTTACAAAATAGAGATGCGTGCAGTAATTGACAGTTAATTTTTTAGCCCTTTTTTTCTGCTATTGAAATTATCTTGTTCCCTTTAATTCATCTGACCGAACCCCTTCAGAATTGAAATGATATTTTTCTATTTGATTGCAACTATCTATTTCGAACAACCGGGACGACTATTTGACTTCACACGCTAGTAATTTCTGGAAGCATATAGGTATCATAATTCAAATTAAAATGCGTTAGCGGAATGCTTTTCAATTTTAGAATGTGGCAGCATATTTTGACTCATAACAAGTAATTCAAAACTGCATTTTCATTTTCTTCTCCAAGACTGCTAATTCTGTGGCTTAATCCAAATTTAAAAGCAAAATCAATTGAAGAGTTTATTTTCAAAACATTGTTGGCAAATTATTAAGTTTCAATTAGAAATTACAAATTTGAAAAATAAACAGCAAAGCGTGTTTTCATTTTCATGTCCCGCCACGCAAAAAAGGCATTAAAATTCAATTTGGATTTTGTGAAATGAAGAACACAGCAGAGCTGTTCGGTACTGAGAAGAGGTTAGCTAGGGCAACGTTGTTGATAACAGTGTCTGTTAGGGAATAGTATTCAGCCAAGCGCTCTGTAATCTGCTCAAGTCTGTCACGGGCGTCCGATTCACAAATTGTCTGGGAGGTAGGGAGTGCCATGGGAGTGTCATGCTAAAAAGTCTCAGCGATCAGCTGGAAGGCAAACAGCTGAGTGCGTTCCGTATTCTCGTGGCCAAACAAGCCGTGCGAAATGAAAATCAGAAAACATTGTTCTTTTCAAGTCATAAAATGTGCGACCTTGGAAAAGAATATGAAAATGCAGTTTGGATTACTTGCTGCTCATTTTAGTTGACTCAAAATATGCTGCTACTTTCTGAAAATGAAAGAACCTTTTTGCTAATGCATTTTATTTTTCATAATTGACATTTCTAACTGAAATCTCAACACAATTTGCAAGGGTATGTTTTGAAAATTAAATCTTTAATGTATTTTGCGTTATAATTTGGATTAAGTCACAGAATGAGCAGTCTGGAAGAAGAAAATGAAAATGCAGTTTGAATGACTTATTACTCATTTAAGTTATGAGTCATGTGCTGCCACATTCTAAAAAATGAAAGAGCAGTCCGCTAATGCATTTTAATATGAATTATGATACCTATATGCTATATGTTTAATTTGTCAGAATTTTGATGGTTGAGCATTAATATTAGCACTGAAAAATATATGTTCAGAGGCAAAAATGGATGTGAACCAAGAACAATATATAGATTAAGGATTTAGATTCCAATATCGTAAATCTTAATATTCGATTGGGCTGATTTTGCTTCCCTCCAGAAGCCGTAGTCTTTAAGTTTTGAGGAATAATATCATGTATGAAAGTGTGTGTATAAGAAATAGATGGGAAGGGAATTTTTTTTTAAACCCATAAATCTGACCTTGTGCACAATTAAAAAGAAACGCACAAACAACCATGTTTAAAAAAAAATCCAATCACCGATATTCGGCATGTCGTTTCGACCATCTAATTGGTTGTTGCTGTTTTGTTTGTTGAACCAAATTCAATCGAAGATTTAAATGCATCTGCTGCCACGACTGTGCAGTTGCAGCAGATACTACATTTTTGCGGAGCTTAAAAACAAATTCCGCAACATGGAGGACTCGATTTCCTGGAAACAGAAGAGAGAAGGAATGGTTTAGTTCTGAAATGGCAGAGAGGATATTTTTTTATGGCTAAGCTGAAGAGATTTGGAAAGTATATTGTCTTGCGACAGGCTTATAGCATGAACTCTGATGTCTCCGAACACCGGCGAATCTTGATGGGAAAAAATGACATAGACTTCCCTCAGAAAACAATGAATAGCATTGCTAGCACGCTAACCTTTTTGGCCATGAGAATGGAAGGCCTCTCAATGGGTGTCCTCTTCGCCATGTCTAGCAGCAGTCTCTTCAGTTTGCGAGGCATTGCCAGCTTTCGACTTGGTGTTAAACTGAACTTGGCTGTCGCCCAGATAATGGCAGCCACCCCATAAACACAAGCCTGAGCCAAGACACATGATATTAGAAGGAGAAAAACAAATAAGTACATCGACAAATGAACAAAACAAAGCAAAAGAGAACAGAACAGAGCCGAAACGAACCAAACTAAACCAAACCAAACCAAATCAAACCAAACCAAACCAAACCAAACCAAACCAAACCAAACCAAACCAAACAAAAGCAGTTTTTTGATCGTTGAATGTCACGTTCAAAAGAAATGATGGGTTAAAGGCTGTGCGACCTTCTCAGTGACAATCCCATGTTCTTGGTATTCAGGAGCAAGAAAAAACGCATCTTGGACTCCTGCAAAAATAAATAGATATATTTTTTTAGAAAACATGTTTTTTATGTTATTTGCTTCGTTTGTTTGCATCTTTGAATTTTTAATCAGAGCTTTTGAAATAATTAAGGAATAAGAGCTCGAGTTTGAGCATGCTTGTATTAAGTAAACATACCTAAGTTCTTGGGTTTCAAGAAAAGCAGCTCTCCTTGGCAGCCGACGTACACCGTGTCGAGGCACAAATAGGCTGATAGAAAGGAGAAAAAGGAATACAAAACCCCAAGTCATGTTGAAAAATACTGTCTGATTCTACTATTTTAACTGTAGTTGAATGTATGTTGAATATCCATTACTGGATTGAAGGATCGGACATATGATGATCTATAATGTAGGGTCAGCAAGTGAATTGAGCGAAATCACCTGGAAGGTCGATATAGGTTTGCAGTGAGGAAAGGCAGGTGTAGCACAGAGCCCACAGTTCATTAACCGCCAGCTTCAGCCCACAGCGCGTGAGTAACTCTCTCAGTGAGATCCACTGAATGGGAAATAAAGAACACGGTAAGATTAAAAGAGGAATTTTAAGACAAGGGGACTTGAGTGAAGGTTCATCTGATCCCTCTGCCGCCCCCGTAATTGAAGTAATTCTCTTCTGTACAATTACCAAATCTACTTCTGATTGTTGTGACATCCACAATCTTGCCCCTTATTCGACTGTCCACTTTTGCAAAGTGGCTCTGGCCTGTTTGAACTGAAAGATTTTTCCTGATAACTATAGCTATGTGATGCATTCAAATACACACAGTATAGAGGTAAATCCTCAAATAAATTGAATTGTAATATTCGCTTGAAAGGTGATTCAAACCAGCGGCTGCTGATACACATGCCGTCACACAGTCTGTCCCACGGGAAAAACCATTTATGACGCTGCACAGAGTCTCACATTGTTCCCTTGCATAAGAGTCTAGACTGATGCTTCTGCTGTGGTTTTTCATCACACAGCTCATGTGTGCTCCAGTCACTATGGTTACGCTTCAGTCATATTGCCAATTAATATTACTTTACTCTATTTTTTTTTTTTTTAAAGTAAGACTGTGAGATCTGTCCAGCATAGAAAGTTGTGTATCAATAATGAGACCCGGCGGATTTTGTCAGACCCGAAAAATGCTTCAGGGCTTCTCGCCCTCCTCTTCAGCTTCCTCATTGTCTTTTTGGCCCAGGAGTAGTTTCACCTTTAAGTGACGGGTTTGGAAAAAATCGTAACTTGAGATATTTAGGCGCATCGTAGCAGAAATCTGAGGCATGCACTTCTTAGCATTGTTCTTTTTTTTTTTTAAACAATCGTAAATTAAAGTTACAGTCCACTTACAGTACATATTAATACCATATCTCCCAATAATAATATGGGACTATAAAAACACTGATGAGTGATTTGCTTGGCACTGACTCACCTCATCCTGAGTTTCTTCATTGAGGCACAGCATGCTTTTGGTCATGAAGTTATTAGCGAAGTAAAAGCTCTCTGAACTCTGGTCCTCATGGGAATTCCGGTCCATTTCTGGTTCCTCACAGGCCGCGTAGGAGAGTGTTAGATCTTGGTCGGAGGCGTTGGATTCGTTTATTTGAAGAATGATTTCTTCGCCGTATAAAGAATCAGCGGCGTCCCCATTTCCTTGTGCTATCGGCGTCCCATAATCCTCAGTGCTGCTGTGTGGATAGGAATCACAGGACCCCCCCCAGTTGAGTCTGTGAAGGCTGCTGCTCCACATGGACTTGCAAGTCAAGTGATCGTCGGCTCCGATCTCGGTCAGGTCCGACACGGGTACGCTGATGTCTCCCTGAGCTGGCGGGGAAAGACACGGGGGGTTGTTGGAGTCTGGGACGGAGCAGGAGCGATTCAGCGCCCCCCTCACCCGGCTCAGTCTTTGCTGGGTCCTCTTCCTCACAGGGGAGCTGTTGTGAGAGCGGCAGTCCAGCTCGTCGGTCAGGGTCATACCGTTTCCGTCGGCGTCGTCCATATCCTCAGCCCACAGCGAGAAATCCCAGCCACTGCACACCTGCAATAGTTTTTTTTTTTGTTTGTTTTTTTAAGGAAATAATTAGCTCTCGTGATGGCACATATTATCTCAATCACACCCCAGTCAATGTCCAAGAGGCTTCACAATTTAGCGAGTAGCAAAATTGAAAGAGAATATGTTTAACTTGTGATCTTGGAGGGCAGCTTTTAATTTTACATGCAGCTTCAAATGGGTTTCCGAGCAACAGCGTAAATGAGGAACACATGAGGTAGAGAGCACTCTCGGCTGACGGCGGGCTGACGTGGAAGGCAATATGAGGAGTTGTTTTTGTGGTTTTGAACTGAGCAAATTCTGCAGCATTAGGTGGAAAATGGTTGGAATTCCAGGGGAGGAAACTGGCTAATCGTCTATGCAGCGAGGGGACTGGGGTAAGTGTTTGGCTTATAAGGCAGTGGGTAGTTTTTGCATATGAAGGAAGGGACACTTGTTTAAAAGTAGAGCAGGGTAAGAAACCTACATAAGTTTGATGTCAGTCCAAAGGAAGAAAAAAAAAAGTTAACTCCTGTGAAGATCGTATTTTTATGATCCCTGCAGCTGTTAAATTATACTTATTATAATCCTGTAACACATTTTCTTGTGAGTAATATTGTGCCTGTAGGTAACGTTTAAAATTTAGACGTCTGGCATATGCACCGGTTGATTTTTTAGAACAAAAGCTGGGATTTTATGCATATATTGCTAATAGTCATCGTGGAGTGCGTAGGACAGGGCCGGGGGCAACATCTCCATCTAGAGGCAGAGAATGTGTTTAACTGCATCACAACATTTCACAAGATATTCAGCGGCAACAATATAAACGGCACAGTGACACCACCGTTGTGACCCCCAAGTCAAATTAACATGTAGCTTGACACCCTCTTAAATCCCACCAGACATCTTTGCTCCTCACCCATAAATATCCAAAAATCAATTCATCAATCAATCATTGAAATAAATTAATTCCAATACAGATTGCTGAAAAAAAGGCCCACATAGAATTGTGACAAACAGGGGAAACTTCAGGTATTAATGCAGACGCCAAGATTTACACTCTACTTTAAGGGCAAACAAATACTTTATTACGAGACAAAATATGAAATGGAAAATTCTGTTCACTGGGATCATTTGTAACAATATATCATGGACGGTACGTGACACTACACGACCACCATCCTTTTATTGAATCAATATGGAACGTGACATGAGAAATAACAGGCCCCGTATATTTCCTCCAGATACAGCAGAGATGTATTGAATCAGGATGGTGTGCAATTTGTCTGTTCCTTCATATTACTGTTGTCCTGGTTACGGAGATTTACATTTTGCTCTTTGAAAAAAAAAAAAAAAAAAAAAAAGATGTTGGCCACAACTTCGGCAGAAAAACGAAATGTACCTGAATGCAATTTAAATGAGGGGAGAGTTTCCCAAACTGGCAGAAAGGCTAAAATCAACAAAGACTAAACCATTAAAACTAAACCTTCCAAAGGTGAGAAAACTCCTCCCTCTGTCAAAGAAAAATGTTTATTTTACATATACATAATTATTTTAAATAATAAGAATGCCAAATCACTAACTCCGATCTAATAGCAATTTATTTTCTTCGCGTTCCCACTGACAGAAGCAGAGACAACTTAAAACTGATGCGCAAAAAACAAGAAGTTGGCCGGCGCGATTAACGTGGTTAAAGTGGTTAAAGCCTCCACTGGCCAGCAAGAAGGTCCCTGGTTCAACTCGGACAGGGGGCCTTTCAATTGTCGAGTTCGCGAGTTCTCCTCCAGGCTTCTCCGGTTTCTTCCCACATTCCCAAATCATGCAGTAGATTCACAGGAGACCCTAATTTGCCCAGATTTGTAAATGGGAGAGCGATTGTCTCTATACGTGGCACTGCGAATCCACTGGCGATCGGTCCAAGGCGAACCCCGCCTCTTGCCCAATGACAGCTGGCATAGGCTCCAGCCCCCCCCCCCCCCCCCCCCCCCCCCCCCCCCGCTCCCACCCCCCGACCCAACACTAGC
>CAAKHD010003367.1:73912-87600 GCA_901007705.1 Fistularia tabacaria | reverse complement strand
ACAAACGGCTGGCATGTGCCCTCTCCCCCCCCCCCCCCACAAACACACACACAATGATCCTGAGTGCGGGATAATGAATGAAAGGATGAAAGCAGAGGTTCACCAGACGGTAAATGATCCAATGTAATCATTGACAACCACTTGACCTGCTTGATGAGGTCATGTTTGCTCTTGAGAAATAAGGCCAAATAGGCCTGACACTTCATTTTGGAGGAGAGACAGAGTTCGCTTGTGTCAAACAAAGAAAGTCTACGGTTGCTAAGTGTACAACTGGCTCGGATAATTCCCTCCTCCAAAAGTGGTGCCCTCAAAAATGCCACATACCTGCTGCCTCGACAGACCGTTAGCCTTCACGGAGCTGACTTCACACAGATCTTTGGTTTTATCGTCCGAGCTCAGCCTTTTGAGCAGGCATCTGGGTTTGGGATGCTGCCATCTTGCTTCCCAAGAGCCTTCCTGTCCATCTGCAGAAAGACAAACAACAATTAGCGATGGAGAATTCACCGAGCGGGTGGGTGGGTGGGGGGGTACGCGTACAAACAGAGATGATGAAAATGACCTTGGAAGGTTGATACTGATTCTATTGATAGCACGCGCCGTCCAACAGCAGATAATTTGCGGCAGACAGCTGCAGATGAGGTGTCAGATAGTCTTGCTTCAGCCAGAGATAGGATATCCTACGAGTGGAGAGAGGTTGCAGTATTCTGATATTCAGTACTTCCAACTGTACATGTAGTCCTGGCCTCTAAAGAGTAAGACTAAAGAAAATAAAAAAATGTGATTAATACAATATTCCAATTATATCATTCCGAATCTTTGTGTGTGAAATAACATTGATATGAACAAAATCTGGGTATAAAGGCTATAACAGATCTTTGGTCATTTGCTTTGGATTGTTTTCTTATTCACTGCTGATTTTCAAGTAACTTTTTGACAATTCAGAGTTTCTATAATAACAGCGTTTACAAAATGTTTCAATAATTTTCAGAGAAAGAAGTGATTTCTAGTTTTCATGAGTTTTTCTTCCCCCCTGTGGTTTTATTTTCATTTTAATTTCTGTTTGTGATCTACCATTTTTGTTGGGTGATCTTTCTTTGATAATTTTTATGCAACATTTTGCTAGTTTAAAAAGGTATTAAATGTAATATTTACTCGTGGCATTTTCTTTTTTTCAGAAAAAAGTGGGGGAAAAAGTGACAAGAAAATTTGAAAAGGCATATAATATATTTGGCAACAATTATCAGTGTAACCAAAAAAACAATAAATAAATACATACGTAAATAAATAAATCAATAGAAATAAATGTGCAGACAACGGCCCATCTTTGGACATAGGCAGATATTTTCTTAAAGAAAACAGTCCTCAAGCAAGCGAAACATGGACCATTACAATCTGCTCTGCATGCTGGATAGGCAGTGGAGATAATGAATGAATGATTATAGATATTTTCAGTCCAGCTGGTTCAGTGCAATTCCAGAATTTTTCGTTTCGAATCCAACATTTTTGTTTGTGGATCCTCATTTAGTGTTGCTTTATGTCTAGCGGAGTCTCTCGGCCTGGAATATGTGAAGCGTGGCCACCAGATGCTCCTAGGCTCAAGATATAACTAACACCCTCGAGACCCAACGTGACAGCTGACAAAAAGACATCAGAAATGCGAACAAATCTATCACATATGAAAAACAAAGATATTTTAGATATTTTAGAAATTAACATTGCCGCATTTAAATAAGTATTTTCTAATCTGTTTGATTACAACATCAATTGTTTTTTTTTTCTCAAATCGCTTTTTTTTTATCCAAGCCCCTTTTCTATTTTGTTTATTGCATAGTAACCCCTGTAGTCATGTCTTGCTACTTCATCTTAGTACTTGTACTTGTATGTTGTTCAGTAGATATTCATTTTTTGGAGTGAAGACGATGTTTTGACAGGGGTCGAATAGTTTGCAGCACCGCGCCGTTTCCACTTGATGCTGCTCGAGAGCCCTGACAAGCTCCTCCAGCGGTCACGAGGGAAAATGTGACTTAAATGAATGCCCCTGTCGTAATGACTGGAAACACAGTTGCCCTGATAAAGAGGCTGGTGTCTGGACATCAATGTTGATGAAGAAGAGGGTTTTATAGCGCTGCCTTTAAGATACCATTCCAATTATCAAAAAGAAAAATGGTTTTGGTTGCTTCAATCTTTGGTGCTACTTTCTGACTAATGACAAATCATTTGATAAAATGGAAATTGCCTTTTTGTTACTGTCAAGCTATTTTAATATTTTCTCAGGGATCTTCTTTCTAATGTTTATCTTATTTATAAACTACTTGATTATTAATTTCTCTAAATTTTCATTTTCATTTTAACTTGTTTCTGGTAAGAATGATCACCTTCTGGTTTAAGTAATATCTTAATATTAGATTTACTGAATGTGCAAACAAATAACTTTTTTTTTTCAGACAATGACTCAGACAAAGAGGATGTAGACAGCAGATTTATATTTTACAATTGGTTAAAATTAGAAAAAACAAAATCCACCGTATCACAAGGCTGAACAACCTGAATGAGTGAGTACAAGTGCATCTTTTTAGACAAAAGTTATTCACATTTTGTGCAGATTTTAAATGATGAAATTTTCTACCTTGAACTAAAGGGATGGGTTTTTCAATCCCGAACAGCAGGGCCATGTTTATACCTGCACAGTCGGCCTGTCCTCTGGCTTCTCCTCCTGCATCTGCTCCAGCACCCTCTGGGTTTCTTCCCCCAGCTCAGCCTCCAGCTCTGGCTCAATGACAAAGTTCAGTGCGGCGGAAAGAGTGGAGCCCAGAGAGTAAACATGGCCCTGCAGCAGAGGAGGAAACGCGGTCAGAGCAGCTGCAAGAGGTGACCAGTGACCGGGCTATAAACCAGCTCTGAAAAAAATTAAAAAGACAGAAAATGCGGAATCCCCACGATGTTTGTGCTGTGCGTACATGTGTTGTGAGTATTTCTGACAAAGCTTTTGTTTTGTGCGGCTGCAAAGACACTGGATATTATGGTCACCTCTAAGAAATCAGTGTATCTGCATCATGTACTTTGGCCATCGGGTCCAAGCGGTAATGATAACTTGCAACAATTGAGGTGGGCTGCCCTCGTACTTATGTGGTGAGCACATGTGCGAGGCGGAGTCCGCTGTGGAACGCTAAAATAGACCAGTAAATAAATATTCGGCTTAACTTGTTGCTAAGTGGTTGGCCATGTAGAGAAAAACTCGAGAACAGCACAGGGATGGGAAAAAAGAAAACCAACCCAAAAAAATAATGTTTGTGGTTACAATAAATCAGGCTAACAGCGCATCTGCCGTTTAGATCTCAAGATGCATAATTTATTTTGAGTAACAATTCTTCATCGTTTATTCATACGGTGATGAGAGTTATGTCACGACTGTAAATGGCAGCATGAAATTCATATTCTGCAAATCCACAAAAGCCCAATGCTTTGGAATCCAAATCAAATCAAATCTGTTTTTTGTTTTTCTCATTTCACAGCGACACAGAAAAGATTTTCCAGCTCCTTGATAGAATTGCTTGGAATTTTGAAAATTAATATAAAGGTTAAAGACATCTACTTAAACAGAACAATCTTTTAAAGTCTAAGTATTATGTTCAAAAAGGTACATCAAATACTTTTTTTTTTCAGTATATACAAAAACATTTTGTCCCATCGGACGTTTAAAGCCAAACAGCTTGACGAAAGAATTATAAGCAAACCTTGTCATAAGACCCCACTATCCACTGTTTTCTTCTTTTTTTTTTTTTTAATAAATATAATTGATCATGATACACTTTTTAGCTTAAAGGCCAATAAACAAAAGCTGATAGTATATTAACATAAAGCTTTATGATATGTTTTAAATGCACGGTGGAAAGTAATCTATTTCATACTTTCCATTGCAAGAGATTTATTATTTCTCGAGTAGAACCAATCCACGGCATTGTGACCTCTTTACACAAGGAGGTCTAAGATGGCTCCCAAATGTGCTCCATTAACCTGCATTTGACCCCGAGGACTTCATCGCCCACGAAACAAAAACCAAAACAAACTGCAACAATAACAAATACCATATTTTGAGAAGTTATTTGAATAGTATAGTATAGTGTTTCTATTCATGGAGATAAACAGCATTGGGCAATTTTGTGATCGTATCTAATAGTGATGACGAACACAATTCTTTTTCTGAGTTGAGTATGTATGAGCTACTAGCCAAAGAAAATGTGGGTCTTAGTCGTTTGAATGACTTGAGTCAGTCACCCGTTTTGAGCAGGGCAGCTACTCCGAGCAACTGAGAGAGACGTTCATTTTGCACATGTTTGGGCAGGGTTACTATGAGATACTGAGTGATTCGTTCATTGCGTTAATGAGTGACTTGTTCGTTTTGAGAGTGGCGAGGCCTTCTGTGAGCTACCGAGTGATTTGTCTGTTGCACAGCTGAGTGAGCTGTTTGTTTTGCGAGTGCGGTAGGCTCCTGTTAGCTACCGAGTGATTTGTTCATTGAAGTGGTGCGTGAGTCATTCGTTTTGTGAGCGGGGAGGCCTACTGTGATTCTTAGTTCATAGCAGTGAAGGACAGGGGGAAATGAGCTGAAACAAGAAAATAGAGATTTTGCTCTTCCCCCAGGGCTTATAAAGTGATTATCTTAACACATTCATAAAACTGCCGTTCGAATAGCAGTCATACAATAGTGACATGTTATGAAGTCTCACTGTCAGTTAGCGAGTTAGGGGTAAAAAAGTAGTAAGAGTTAATAGACAAGAGGAACCATCAATCATGAATCATTGAAATGTCTCGACTTTTGAACGATTCGTTCACAACACGCACATCACTGCTTTTCGAACCTTGATTCGCTGCACTCGGGCATTATTTTCCATACTGAAGCAAATTTTGGAAATGTTCGTGTCATCCATGATGAATGATTTTATGTCTTCCAATGTTGCCCACAGCTGGAGACCTTTATGTTTACTTACAGCCCACAAATGGCTTTGAATGACAGTAGTCAATCATGGTGAACCTAAAGTAAACTTCCACAACCCCAATTCTGACTCAAGTCGAGTCTGGCTCATTTGATCGGAGCTACGTCCTGCCACACTGCACCTGCCGAGAGCCAAGTCACACCGTGCTCACCATATCAGGGATTTATCTGGCTAACACGGTGCTGTTCTGAGCCATAACTGAGCAGCCAGAGAAAACTGCGTCCCAGATTAGTCCTAAATGTGCAGCTACCTTGGGACGGACCGCCCCAGCCCACCCCCTACGCTTCAAGGTTTCTGATGCACTTTCTCCGCCTTGTGGTCACACCTACGGAATTACACCTACGGCAATGAAACAGATAAAATCCAGTCAAATAAGACGCAGCCCAAGTTGAGTCCAAATCAAAACATAAAAGTAGGCCTTAAAAAGAGAAAAGAGGACGACCTGTAATTATTCCGGTTTAAATTACATATTTGTTTCCCTTGCACTTGGATTTCTCCTCTAAATGAACTTTTCTAAGCTGTTTTGTTCGATCATCTTTCATTTTGGCCTCCCCTCCCTCAGTAGCAAAGCCGTGTCATGGTTTACTTTGTGAACTTTTACATACAGTTTGTTACTCACCACAAGACTGGTGGAAAAAAGGCTGATAAGTTTGACATACTCTGATAATTTATGTCTGGAAAATGTTATAAAGAGCAGAATATCACAGATCAGGGACCTCCTTTTTTTAGATAGTTTCCTGCTAATTTGAGTTCATTTCTGGGTGGGTTCAGATTTAATGTTTAATTGATACCTTATGTGTTTAGAAAAAAAGGTTATATTTCATTTATTTAGATATTTAACAATATATATAGTGTACATCTTTTTATTCATATTTTTATAATCATTGAGAATTTATATTTCATTTTCTTATATTACGTAATACTTTATCTCAATAAGTAATATTTTATAACATAGTTTTTTAATCTATATTTATGTCAATCAATCATCCGTCTACATGTTTAAAAATTATGGACTATACATACATGGATGTAGAGAATATAGCACTAATTTAATCACATTTGGATGGTAAATATCCTACAAAATATCCATAAATATGTCTGCAAATGGCAGCACTGTGGCACAGCGGTTTCCTCCCACAGTCCAAAAACATGCAGCAGCTAAATTGGAAAAAATATTGGGATTGACTGCGATTGACCGGTGATCAGTCCAGGGTGGATGGATGTTTACAGATTGTTTACTTATTTTACCCTCTCGACCTTTATGGGAACAACTGTTTAACTTACTAGATTTCCGCGGCGATGACCGTGTGTTTCTGCAAACACTGCTAGGTGGCGGTGATCGCGGTCTCACCTCAAATGTGCTGCCGGTGTTGTCAAACTCAGGTGGCACAAAGGAACCTTCTGGATCATCTGCCGGATACACACATACACACATTAACAGTGGTATTAAATAATCATGTGTGAATCACAGCCATAACAATGTTACAAACAGGAAGCAAACAGAGAAATTGCCATTGGTTGCAGTGACGAGTCCTCACGTTCACCTACTTGCAACACAAGGGCCGCCATGGCGTACAAATCAGACAAGTGTTTTTCCACACGCTTAATCAGAATGGGCTAATGAGTCAGTGCAGCTGCCGCGCATCATTACATAATCCGTGTGCCGGAGATAATCCTCGACAAACAGGAGGGCAGGGGTTGAAGTGGCCGCTGTATCTCCTACTGGACGGGACAGAGGTTACGACACGGGAGAGGTGCAGGTGGGATGGTGGACGAAGGTCAAGAGAAGTACGGAGGAGTGGAGGGAAAGGAGGTAACCACAGTTTCAGGACGGGGAGGAGAGATGGAGGGAGGAGGGGGAGTAAGTGGGTCATGACAGATCTGGGTTTGTTTCCTGGTGAGAGAAGAGTCTCTCAGGTGCAGCAAGGCCAGCCTCCATGTTTCCTACCTCCCTTTTTTCCCTCCCGCTCATTTCCTCATTCACTCACCTTCTCTTTGCCCTTTGCTTCACTCTCATCCCCTCCCGTCTTACATTCCCTCATCCAATCACTTGTTTTTTAAATTGTCTTCCCTTTCGATCTCAGGCCCTGATCAACTTCCTGTTTCTATATCCTCCCGTCCTTCCCCTCAAATATCTGCCCTTTCTTTTCCGATCTTTTCCTCCTTCGCCATTTTTATCATTCCCCTCTGCTGTCTGCTGTCTTTTATATTTATTTTATTTTATTTTTTCCTCTGTTCTCGTCCACTGTCTCCTCCATCTCAATCACCCAGGTTTTTTTAATCTACTTTTTCTCCCCTCCCCGAGTAAAATTCCCTGTCATCTGTTTCATCTCCTCTCACTTATTTTCCTTTTCCTTTTCTCTCTTTCTTGTCTAACCGCCACTGTCCTGCCCTCGCTTCTCCCTCCATGCCATTTTCCGTTTCATCCCTCTCCTTTTGATGCATTTCTCTACGCTCTCGTCGCCTCCCCGCCCGTTTTCCTAACCTTTTTGTCGGAGCTTCATTTCAAACAAACGAGCAGGAGAGAATCACGAGTGGGATTTGAAAATGACGATTTGAAAACACACAACTGAGTGAGAATATTTATGTAGGGAATAAAGGGGGGGGGGTCTTAGTACCTCAAGGGTGATGGTGAGAACATGATGAGTCATGTGTTCTCTCAGCCTTTTAACACAACAGGTAGATCAAGCAGTTTGTGTGTTACATCATATTTCCCGCAGAGCACAGCCAGGTCTCCCATATTACAAATTGAACGACTCAATGATACCCCCCCTTCCCACCCCCACCCCTTCGTTCTCGTACATCTTTACATAAGTGCCAGCGAAAAAAGGGGGGCGATTTGCAAAATCGCTGCAGCAGCTTGCTGTCGCCACGACCGCCCTGTTAGCAATTCGCTCATTAATTAGCCCGAATGAACACGCCTGATTAATTGACATCTCTGTTGTTCTGGCAACAGCTCCTCTCATGTCTGCATTTTCCCGTCGAGTACCCCCGGAGCCCTGAAGGTCAGCACACAGCCTTGCATCGTGTGTGTGTGTGTGTGTGTGTGTGTGTGTGTGAGCATTCAGTTTGTGTGTTATCTCATCACAGCTAAAGTCTTCAATTAAATCAATGAGATCTGGGGCGAGTAAAGCCGGGGGTCACGGTTTTACGATTGATGACACACAAATGTGAACTGCAAATAGCAAGAAGGGCAAAATGGGAGGGATTTTCCTTGTTCTCTCTCTGTACCAAGCGAAGTAAGGAATGCAACACCTTTAAGGCATAATCATGTGTGTGCTTGGATGTCAAAATGTATGTGTGTGTATTTGTTTATACTGTATGTATGTGTCTGTTCATCTGCATGTGCATGTTCATGTGCAGGAGACTCACCACTGAGCTGCTCCATGAAGCAAACGTTCCCATGAGTGTTGAAGGCCAGGGTGTCTGGCGTAATACACAGGGTGTGGAAGAGAGGGGAGGGGCGGATGCTCTGCAGGGCCTGAACACACTCCGCACACACTGCCCACACCTCCTCCTCGAACAGACAGCTGTCTCGCAAGGACAGGATGTCGGCCAGAGACACGTTTTCCTGGCGGAGCACACACGGGGATAGAGAAAGGTAAGCAGACAGGTGCGTTACAATATCTACTTTCACGGCTGAGCTGTGAAATTTCCAGAGCCTGATCGGAAATAATAAGCCTTTCACAAGTGACTTGGTATCGGCGCATATGAAAACAATACAAATTGACAGTTAAAAAAAACAAACAAACAGCTCATCAATATGTTATATCTACTTATCCAGAAAGCACCCTGCAGAATAACTACATTGCTTGGAGGCTGATTTTTATTGGAGGGTAAAATATGACGTAAAGCTCAGGTCGCTCATTCCAAACTTTTCATTTTGATACTTTACCAGCTGATAATGTAATGTTGTATTGTATGCTTTTAGACTGTAAAATATTGAAACCTGCTAAAAAAAAATACAGCGCTCTGATATTCAGTGAGGGTATGTGAAGGGCGCATTATACTTATTCAGGTTTTAGAAATTAAAATAAAATAAAATAAGATAAAT
Organism: Fistularia tabacaria; assembly: GCA_901007705.1. Taxonomy (NCBI): domain Eukaryota; kingdom Metazoa; phylum Chordata; class Actinopteri; order Syngnathiformes; family Fistulariidae; genus Fistularia; species Fistularia tabacaria. The sequence continues at coordinate 78,552 of CAAKHD010003367.1, read as the reverse complement.
GAGTCTATGTGACGTGTGAATGAGAAACCGAACGGCTCTACATGTAGGGACCGGTTCAGGGTGAACCCCGCCTCTAACCCAAGAACAGTCGGGTAGGATGTAGCCCTTCAACAGGCCCGAGTGCAGGATAAGCAGTATCGAACATGAATAAATAATTAGAACTTTGTGTGAAGGTATTACATTTCTTTGGTTTTTTTCCCTTCAGGTCATTTACGTTACCTGCTTACACGTCTGAATTCAAATCGTCTTCGACTGAGTATGCGTATCATCTGGATTAATTAGAGAAGAGTTAAATGAAGGAATCTTTTAGTACGCAACAATAAGAGTGAAAAGGTTTTTTTAATGCCCTAACCTCGGCATTGCACTAAATGGCTACCAGAGCACAGTAGAAGAAGTTAAACTTTCCTCAAAATGCCTAAGATCAAAACATGGAAAAAATCCACGAGCGAAGCCAACAAAAAACCAGCGAGGCAAAGACAATAAGCCAAAAAATACAGTTAGAAGCTCAAGAAAACTCAGGGGAAAACCCACAGGGGACTGGCTCCATACGTACTGAGATAATCAGACAAAGAACCTGGACTAGAAAGACACAAAGGTCTAATCAGTATCAAGATAAATGGAAAGAAAAAGAAGAGTTGGGAAGTTTACAGTTAATCAACAGATCATAAAAGGGAAACGTCAGCAGATGAGACAGGGACCTTAAAAGTAACAGACCTTGGCCTACATCCATGAGCTGTTTATGTGTAATACAGTTTTTAAATCAAAGGCAGCTGGGTAGGAAAAACTCAAACTTTAACTTGCACTTTCTGTCAGATGAAGGCTTGAAAGCCACGTGCAGTTAAGATGAATGTGCGGTGACACAGTGAAACAACTGGTGCGATGCAATGCAATGCTATACAAAGTGAACTAACACAACATTGACAATTAGAAGTGTCTCAGTGCTACGGGATGGAAGGGGATCTCACTTGGGCTTCATTTGTAGTTTGACAAGGGTTTACAACATTCAGTTTGATATCGAAATATAGATATCTACAAATCTATCTATCTATCTATCTATCTATCTATCTATCTATCTATCTATCTATCTATCTATCTATCTATCTATCTATCTATCTATCTATCTATCTATCTATCTATCTATCTATCTATCTATATATCTATCTATCTATATATTTATATATATGTGTGTGTGTGTATATATATATATATATATATATATAGAACCTTTCGTTGTGGCTTGTTAGCAAAGTTGTCAGCACAAGAACTCAGACAGCGTGTAACAGCCACACTGTAAAGGTTACTGTTAAAAGTCCATATCTAATATGTCAAACAGAGTGAATCCCACCCGGACAACTTTCATGGAATCCGATTGGCTGACACTGCTTTAAACATTTATTTTGCTATCTAATGATACTTGAATACTTGAAAGTCACTGGAAAGTCAAAACGAACACAAAAAAGTTACTTTATCTTTTTTCCCTAGTAATCACAGATGACTTTTTTTTCCCGACCTAATTTTACTATATTTTGTCTGCTTACTGCATTTCAACTTTTTTGACTGATGTATTTATTTCAAGCTCCAAACATTCTTCACCAGCCCCTATGAGAAGTCACTGAATGCAGTTTTGAACAGTAACTTATGTGCATTATAATTGTAAACATCGACATCGTTATACTTATAATCTCTGCTTTCGACATTTACTAAGAAAATGTTAATGATATATAATAACAATCATTGTTTCCTCTCAGCATATTGCACTAAATTCCAAAGGGGCAAATGTTTGTGATTAAAAGTCATCAGGTTCTTAAATGAAATGACATAGAATCGCATCCTGATTGAACATGCCATTTACGCTCATTCATTTTAATGGAAAATAAATGACACCATCCACTTATTCAGTTATTATTGCAGCTTTTTTTTTCTGGCAATAACATTGGCCAGCAGCTGAATTCCATTTACTTGGAAGGATTCTTGACAAGTGGTGAAAACCGCCAGCGAACGGGCTCAACTATGTGTCTCTCTCTTAACCATCATCTGGCATCCCGAGATGTGTACATGTAACACTTTGAGCCAACATAAGTGCTCAAATTCAAAAGCAGAACATCCTGACTTTTTTTTTTTTCAATAGCAAGGACATTTGGAACACGAAGTACAAAACATCCAGCGAATTCACAAAACGCACTCATCCTTGGCATGCCACACAGGGGCTGTGCACGCCCACGTGTACACACTGAATCATCTGCCATCCACTATTATCAAACGTCTGCATTTATCATGGTGAGCGCACTGTTCTTGAAGATTCCAAGCAGCATCTACCATAACGCTGCGGTCTGATAATTACTGGAGGAACACAAAAGCTGCCCTGAGCTCAGATGGAAGGCTGTTGGAGTGAGAGGGGGGGGCGTAGATATTACAAAGCGGTAATTGTCATATGCTGTATCCTCATCTCCATGACCATGAACTTAACATTTTTTCCTTCATGACATCATTCCGTTTCTCAAGTTAGACTCCAGTTTCCTCAAAGTTGGTGAACTAGATGAACTTTTTACATTTTTTCGGAACGACGTCCCATTCAGAGGGAGCCGGCCGCCATGTTTTTTTTTTTTTTAAGGCCCTAGGTGCAATGGGGGTTGCATCGCAAAAACAAAGTACACCAATGCGATCTGCTGGGGTAGAACACAATTACAGGGCAGAAAAGTGATACTTCGGTAGGCAGCAGCGGCAGCGGCACTAGCAGGGTCAACCCCGGAAATAGAGTGTATCCCCTGAGAACAGTGCAGAGTAAAGTCTCTCTCACCCCCCCCCGAAGTGAAATCTGCTGTCCTACATAAGTTTGTCTTGAAGCTGCAAGATTCCGACGAGCCCAATGGTGCCATTCTGTGAGGGAAGCGTGGGCAGTGAGGGAAAAGAGACGTGAATCTGTTTGACCAGTTGTTTGAGCCGAGAAAGTTAACTATATTAATATTCAGCCTCTTAAGGCTGGCGTTGGAGGGCACTGAATGACACTGCAACCGAAGAAAGAACATTTGAATTCACAACATATTTTCCTTGATATGAAAACAGTTGTGTTGCGTTGAAAAAGTAAAACAACAGTAAAAAGTTAAGATAAAATCCCATTGGGAGGGGAAAAAAAAAGTGCTGGGTAATGATGGAACACGATGGAAGTTAGACTCCGATTATTTGCTGTCACTGTGGGGCATAACTTACATCTTGTGTTCCGCTGATGGACAGCTGGCTTCAATAACACACAGACTGTGTGCGTGTGCGTGTGTGTGTGTGTGTGTGTGTGTGTTTGTGTGTTTGTGTGTGTTTGTGTGTCACTTTGTTTCCCCTGGAAACGCTTCTGTTGTGTCATGACCTCTTTTTCTAGGGCTTCTGCTCGGTGTTTCGTGTTGTGATATTTCAAAAAAAAAAGCCCCGCATGTGTTGTTGCAAAAGCAGTCAGAATTTCCATTTGTTTACTGAAATCGCAGGGTGGAAACAAACATCCGACGGCGGCGTGGGGAATCTCATGTTGACATAATCGTGCAAAAGAATCCATTAGGCACCTGAGTTTATCAACCACATCACAACCCCTGGTTGTCATGGTGATCACCTATCTCACCTGTTGACACAAGAAGCAGCAGAGGCGAGTCCTGGAAAGCTCAGGCTGCCCAATGAACTTTGTGATGAGAGAGAGAGAGAGAGAGAGAGACAGCGAACGCTCACTGTTCAAATGATGGAGGTTTTTACACTGTTCTAAATGATTTGTTACTAGAACTGCATGGTTAGGATGAAGGGTCAAACGTATAACATTGAAAACACACGCCTTGCCAATAAGGTCTGGACTTTGGAAAACACACTAATCATGACACTGGAACTCTAGTTTTCGAGAAAAAGAAAAAAAAAAAGGAAATGTAAGAGCATCGATGTTTTCATCTCAGAAACATGGATCCATTCCCTCACTTCAAATCACAACACATAAAACATCTGTTTAAAGCGGCTTATTCCATCTGACGCCAACTGCTCTGTCTCTTATTTTTTCACACTTTGTCACCTTTATTGTTTTTATTTTTTGTTTCTTTTAAATCCGTATTTTGTGTATATGTATATGACTGTATGGTATATTGTCATTATTATGATATTGCATCTTTTTTTCTATAAGTTTTCGTTTTAAATAACTTATTACCGACTAGTTCAACATGCCACCCTTCCTGTTTCGTAGCGATGCTTTGAAAACAAATAAAAACTCACCTCATCTTCCAGGAGCGGAGGCAAATGTTCCAGGTCGCAGAAGGCGTCTCTCCCCTCGCTCTTCCCCGAGTATCTGGTGGCCGCGAACCCGATCTCCATGTCGTCTGCTCGGGGGGCTTCCCCCGGTGAGAGGCGCGGAGATGCTGCGTGTGACCTGCGCGCCGGTGCAGACGGATGACATGCCTGAGCTTCGGAGACGCACGGCCGCCCCGTCGACGACGGTGGTCACCGCGGGAAACACGCAGAGATCGACGGTGAAGAGGAAGGGAAAAAAAAAAGAAAGAAAGGGAGGGAGGGAGGGGGGGAGGGAGGGAGGGAGAGAGGGGGGAGAAGTGTGTGTGTGGGGGTATGTGGGGGTGGGGGGGGGGGGGGGGCAATGCGTCAGGTCCCCAGCGGGCCGGGGGGGG
>CAAKHD010003367.1:61774-73892 GCA_901007705.1 Fistularia tabacaria | reverse complement strand
GGGGTGTGGGGGGGAAAGGGGAGGGGAAAAAAAAAAAAAAGAAGAGGGGGGGGGGGGGGGGGGGGGGGGGGGGGGGGGAGGGGGGGGAGAAGGTTGTGTGTGTGTGTATGTTTGTGGGTGTGGGGGGGGGGGGCAATGCGTAGAGTCCTCAGCGTGCAGGGGGAGGCGGCGCCGCCGTGGACTGCCGGGCTGTCACGCCGGTCTGCACCTCCTCCAGGGGTGGGGGGGAGGGCCACTTTTGGCTCCACGCCTCCGTTCCCACTCAGAGCCGTTTGATTGACTCATATTCATCACTTAGCCCTTATTATCTCTTCATATTCCTCTCATCTGGCTTTCGTTCAGCTGCCCTCCCAGGGAGTGAGCAAAAAAACACTTGATGGTTTTGGCATTAAATATTCAGGTGCGTGTGGAGGAAGTGGGGGAGTCCAGAATAAAACTCTCTCTGTCTCATCCCCATTAGTTTTAGCTTCATTTGGCTATCTCGGGGAGGTACCTCCGGCACCCTTCCAATGAAAATGTTAATTCTTGTCGAAATCTTTTCGTTGCAACTGGACTTGAATTTCTTCCCTTGAAAACAGTCTCGCTTCTAATCTGAGATGCTTCTTCAGTACAAATGGACTTCGGGTATTTTATATATAGTGTATGTACATATATATTATATATAAACTAGGTTGAATGGGGTTGTTGTATGAACGGGGGTTGTTGTAAGAAGGGAAACAAAAGGTACAACTTCTGGGGCCTTACCTGGGATAAAATTTGAATAGGTACAGCCAAAATTCAGATCGTGGTCATCCCAAATTTTGCTGCAACACGTCTGTGGAGGCTCTCAGTTATCCGGGTGATGGTTAATGTTTTCATGGCAATCGCACTTGAATGGCATCGTCGTGTTAATGGGGTCCCTTGAAGCTGTTCTCAACTCTCATCCGAGATGCTTCTTCAGTTCCAACGGACCGTGGGGAGTTTTCCGTAAACTAGGTTGAGTGGGGTTGTTGTGTTAATGGGGAAACAAAATGTACGTAAAAGGTGTCGTAAGGGGGAAACAAAACGGACAACTTCTAGGGACTTACTTGAGTTCAATTTGAACAGATGCAGCCAAAATTCAGATCCCGGTGAACCCAAATTGAACCTTCTGGAAGTTCTCAGTCATCCAGGTCATGGTCAATTCTTGCCAAAACTTTTACTGACAAATGGACTTTAATGGTGTTGTTGTGTCAATAGGTTGTCATTAGGGGGGTAGAAGGTACAACTTCTGGGGACCCATCTGAGTTATGTGACGTGTGTGACTGTGTGAACGCTCTCTTGTGTGAAGCGCTATTTAATTGGAGACAATTTACTATTTGCCATGCCATGCTAAACGAACAATCCAGTTTGAGGAGCTTGCAGTTGAGGAGATGAAAAAAAAAAAAAAACAGGAACTGTGAAGTAAAATTGAATTCTCTGTTGTGGAGGTGTGATGTGTCACCAGAGTGAAAGAAAAGGTGTCCAAGACGGTGTTGGGACCAGCTGCATTTATGAAAAGATAGGAGACAGAGATGGTGGTAGATGAGATGAAAATGTTGAGGTTCTCTGTGGGAGTGAGGAGGATGGAGAGCATCAGGAATGGCTCCAATAGAGGGACAGCACATGTTAGATGTTTTTGAGATAAAATCAGACTGAGATGTTTTGGACATATAGAGAGAGGGGATACTGAATATTTTGGTAGAGGGATACTGAGGTTGGAACTGGCCGGGCCTGAGGGTCTGCAGGAAGACCGAGGAGGAGTTTTATGGATGGGTTGAAAGAGAACAAGAAGTTTGTTGAGGTGAGAGAGAATAGGGTTAGATGGATGCAGATGTTTTGCAGTGGCGACTCCTGAAGGAGGGAGAAGAAAAGAGGAAGGTCTTTATAACCACCGGGCTAAAGGCTGAGCAGGCCCACCTTACTGTCCAAGTGAGAGGGAACCTAAAACAAAAGCACCAGGGGAGTGGAAACAACAGAGAGGGCACATTAAAATGAGCTCCGTATAGTTCTGAATTCAAATCAAATAAAATAAATAATAAAATAAAAAATAATATAATTTAATATAAATAATTTTTGAATAAAAAAATACTTGCTTCCCCAAAAAATATAACACCAATATACTTGTTTGGCGGTTACCTTAAAGATATCATTGTGTTCATTCTCCCCCTCACTTCAGTTCTTTTTTTTCTGGTTTTCCTTTTCTTTCTTTTTCCTTTCCGTGCCTCCAGTGTTAAAAGATGCTATAGTTAAAAAATAAGCAAATTAATTTAATTATTAACGTTTCGAATATGTACTTGTTCCTGGTAAATGTATTCAATCTTGCTGCTCTGTTGTGTGTTATAATTGATAAAACCCGGTCAAAAAACAATTGTGAAAAAACACAACACAGTAAGTACCACACCATATCAAACAATCACCCAACAATTTCAGAATTCACTGAAAAAAAAAAAGCTGTCAGCCCCACGTTGTGTATAATTTAACCTCGCAAATCAGCATCCCCGCATTTTTTAAAATGTTGTTCCCCTCAAAGAAGCACATAGCGGGTGTTAGAGTCAAAACGAGATTGACAGTGTTTTGACAGTAGACCAAGATTCACCCAAGACACAATATTGTTTGATTTAGCGTTAATTCATCGGAGAATCCCTCTCTGATTGTTTTTTTTTTTTTTTTGCTGAGGTTTTGCATCATGAGACACAGTGGACTGATGAATATGGTGTTTGGGAAACATGGAGTCCTCTGCAGGATGGAGTTGTGCTTAGACAATAGCTGTGTTACCTTAACTCTAGTGGATTGAATAAAGCCCAAAAAAAGATAGCAAAGGCAGAATAAAATAATGATTGAAAAAAGTAACACATCTAAACTTTCCAAGTTGTGCTCTCAAGTGTTTTGACAGCTTTGTGCTCAAACATTTGAGCATAAACATTTTCCACTGAGATGAGTCACCAAGATAAGTGACCTCCTTAAGTTAGAAAGTTGAGATTTGCCACTTAATTTATTAATTTATTTGTTTATTAATTTGGCAAAAAAATGAATACATTAATAAATAAATACATGAATACATAATGCTATTTTAAAAAAAACCAGAAAATGTCTTTTTAAACACATTCATTAAAAAAATGAATAAATACATAAATAAATACATTTTGGAATAATGTGAATGTTACCGACCATGTAAGCTTCTGGCAGCTTTAAGTTAGGTTGATATGAGTTGCATAATTTTGGGGGGAAAGAAGACATTTATTAATGAATTGAAATTCAAATTTGTGGATCCAGGTCGTATTTTCACATATATCCCTTCTTGCCCTAGATGCCATTGTCACATATACACATATACACTATATTGATATAATCCATGTATCAGCCCTGTGATATATTTCTCGTGAAATGTGCTGTTATTTAAAATTTTTTTGGGTTTGAGTGGCGGGGGTCTTACCAAGGTCATCCTCGCTGCTGGACTGGTATAATGGTTAGTAACTGTGAAAATATGTTAATCCAATCCAAATGCTCACACAGACACATCAGAGCAGACCGCACAAGATTCACATTGCAGAGTTGTCAACCCTCAGGATTGGTGGAAACTTGTAGATGTGCCCCAGAAAAAAAAAACAGAGGTGTCAACATTTCCAACAGTTGACAGTCCCAGTCTGATGCTTTAAAAAATATATTTCTGGGTTGTGTCTCGGTGGGAAAGCTCCTGTGAGAATATGAGATTTAGCAGAGCAGCCGGAGAGGCTTTGGGATGTTGAGATATGTGAGGACACATTGAAGTGATGTGTTTAAATGAGCGAGAGTGACAACTGGAACCACATGAAAACACATTATGGAGCATCAGTTTCATGCATGGGATGTACTAAAGCTGACACTCCATCGTATTTTATATCAAATTTTAGGTTTGAAGTTGTAGTAGAACGGAGACTTTAACATGAAAATATAGCCGGGGGAGATTATTATTGATGAGCGCTTGGTGTCCGCTCACCAAAATTGCACACAGAAAACAAAATATCCTTGTCTGTCATTGTATACTTTTCCCACTAAATCAATGTAGACACATCTTAACATGTTTTGTGTTGTTGCAAATCCACCATTGTCTCTGCTTCCGTCCGACTCCAGCTCGCCGCGTTCCCCAGATGTTCTAATGTCTTTTGTCAGCTTGTCTGTTCACTATATGGTATCATGCCACGGCTGACACAAAGTTCTCCCTGGCTGCCTGTCAGTTGGAATATAGATTTCGAGTTTTACCCTTGACTTTGAAATCTCAGCACGGTGTGATGCATAGCTACCCGACTGAGATTTTTTAATCATATTTCATATTAAAAATATATATTTTTTGACATCCTCATGGTAAGCTCTTCTAAAGTTTCTCGAGTTCAAAAATAGGTGAAGCAAGTGAAGGCAGACAGGCGATCGTATAGATTGGCGGGGCTTTGGAGGTTGGTGTTGAAGGCGGAGCTTCCTGGAGGCCATGGCCGATCATCCGACACCGTGGCTGTTTCAACTTGGACCGGCTGACGCTGGAAAACAGCAGTGGCGAGGGCCAACTGGCGCTACGGCAGCTTTAAAGATTTGGGACACGTCTGTAGAATACTTTGCTGGAGGCTAAGTGACTGGAGGACTGGCCGGTTGGAGGCTGGATTGCTGTGGGGAAGGTCTGGGCTCTGTCTGAGTGACAGGTTTTGGGTGATTCGGAGATACAACCGCCACAGGACACATCTTGATAACACCTTGGCGGAAGAAGCAGGCTGAAAGATCACAGGTTGAAAAGTATTTCATTTTCACGGGTAACGAATTAGCTGGTTTTGTTTTACCCTCTATAGCTGCAATGTTAAGTAATAAGCTGGTAAATCTGCACCTAGTTGAGGTTCTCTGTTTAGTCAATGAAGAGCATCTTGAGGCCCGATAAAAAAATCTCTGATCAATTTCCTTCTCCTTTCTGGCGGCTGTTTTTATGACTGGTAACTTGAAATCTGAATACATTCAACTAAAACCGAGGAACCGAAACCAACGGTCAGGTTTTCTCTGAGATTTCAGAGGGTTGGAAATTCTTGAAAGACCAACGATCCCTGGATGTGTTTGAAGTGTACCACAGTGTAATTACACATCCACCAAACTGAATTTTACAGCAAAGTTTTTTTTTTTTTCCCTCTCTTGATTATCTGACATATTAAAACACGACGCGGGGGAATTGGGCTGGAACTGCAGTTGATTCTTGTGCATTTCTCGCAGCATTTGATATATCTGTTGGCAATTGACTTATGCCCTTTTTTGAGAGTAATCGGGATTTTGTCGCGAAACTGATAAGCACATTATCAAAAAAGAAAATAAAAATGAAAAAAAAGCTCACCTTAAAAGATTTAATTTTACGTACAAAATGTAGATCAAGTCAACTAAGAGCCTTTAGCCAAATACACCAATGTTATGGGTAAAAGATGAGCTGTGAAGTGCAGAGCGTTTTCTTTAAAACTGCCAACGTGAGTCCTGATCAAAATTTTCCATTGCCCGGAAAAAAAACTGGGTTTGACAAATACAATGGTTGAAAAATGAATTAATAAAATAAATCGACAGTTTTAAATCTGCCCCCTTTTTTATAAAGACACTTTTGCTTTCCTTCAGCAACCGAACGACCGAAGCTTACCCTTCCTCTTCTTCTCATCTGCTCTCCTTGTTCAGATTTTTCGACTCCCACGTTGTCATCTCGGCGTCCTTGTTTAAAAAGCAGAATAAGAGGAACGTATCAGCCCCTCTGGCCACAGGTCGACTCAGACCTTGTGAGCAGCCGGTGCAGATATACAGAAACACCCCGCAAAGGTGCAGATGACAACCTTGGCTGTTGACTCCTCCGGATTCATTTAGAACAATGCACTTTCTGTGGGCGGACCCGAAGTAATATCGGGGGGATTGCACAATCAAACAAATGCGAGCAGGTTTGATCACAACCAACATGCTGTGTTAAATGATCCTCGGATTCAGAGGACTGACCTTCAATATCTGAATGAATGGAGGATAGACGCTGGTTATTGGCAGGTCTGTAGGATTTAACATCCCCGCAACAAACAGCTACTGTGGTATAATCTCCCGGCTGGACAATTGTCCACCCGCCAAGTTTGCCGTCATTGCACATCCCCCCCCCACTTTATATTGCTTTTCAATCTCTTTTCAATGTACAAATAGTACTAAAAGGCCCATTATACAACCTATTGAATCCATTATTTACAGTGTTTCCCAATCCTACCGGGGATTTTTCATTGCGTTCCTGCTTCAACCGACTGGTCCTTATCAATCTCGGGACCGGGATAACAAACCGTTTATTTAAATCGGGCTTGTTGAAGCAGGGGGGAAACGGGCCAGGACAGAATTACCACGGGCCTCTCTAAAAACGGGAACGATGGTGAGTCAACGCAGTATTGACTGAATAGGTATTCAGCTACGATAAGAATGATCTTCGGCAAAATGGATCCTCCGAGTTCAAACGGTCTTAACCGTTTGCATCAAATGTTGATGATGCAGTGATTTGTAGTTGAACTTGGTGGAAATGAGTCGATGTCCAGCTGTCCTCCGGCCAAATTTAAATCATTTATATGAAAACCCCTTTAAGGGAGGAATTAAGTGTTTTTCCAAATGGTTAGCATCACAATCAGACAGAATGAATGCATTTGAGCTTTTTTCAAAAGTTTACAAAGATGAGCAATGAAATCTCAAATTGTCCAAAAAGACAGAAACATGAACATAAAAAAAACTGTGGTCCATTAATTCATTCATTGTCCATAACGCCAATCCTGCCCTCAGGGTCACGGGTGGCTGGAGGCCCATTGGAAGAGGGTTTCATCCCCGGACCGGAGACAGACAACCACTCACTCTCTCATTCACATATCTGTTCAATTCAGGGTCTCCTGTGAATCTACTGCATGTTTTTGCACTGTGGGAGGAAACCGGAGAAAACCGACGCAGGCAGGGGGGAGGAAATGCAGACTCCACACAGAAAGGTCTCCCATTAGAGTGTAACCAGCGGACCTTCTTGCTGCGAGGCGGAAGCACTAACCACTGCACCACCCTGTATTTTCTTATATACTATAGACATGAAATGATCTTTAAACAACCACCTCTCCCCAAAAAACTCTGTAATCATCAAGCAGTCGTTGTCAGATAGAATGACAGCAGAGGAGATCGTTTAGTGAGGGCTGATGGTAAACCTACGAAATAGTTTCAGATTTTATATTACAGTCAACTTACAATAACCTTAGGCTAAAAACAAATGGGTAACCTATTACTATTTCTGGATGGACACACACAAAATACAACACAAAAACTGAAAAAAAAAAACCTCACATGGGAACTCAAGAAGGGATCTCATTTCTTTGAAACGCAAGGACCTGTCAGGGCTTAAGATGTTATTCACAGAGAGGTGGAGGGTCAAGAGAGGATGTAAATCAAGAAGAAGATGACAATGGTGGGAGAGAATTACAGAAATTGCTCACAAATGAAATACCGAAGTCCACAAACGACTCATCTCAAGGTAGATTTTGCTATTTAATTTCACAGGCGTGCACATTTCACACGTACTGACGAAATCCGACTAACACATGATTGAAAAGACTCCAAGGTTTGTTGTCTGCCGATCATTCTCACCCTGGAACGTAAGAAAATAAAGCCCATGTTGAAAACTGTGAGGATAATTATTTTCTTTCATCGTGGCTACTGTAATAGCCATGTTATTGAGCAAAGCTCTGGTAGATCTAATCTGTCAGAGGAGGGTTAATATGTGATGCGTGACTGCTTTAAAGTCCTTGTGGAGTTGGCCTTTGTTATACATCTCCAACACATCTCGACAGACTCTTGTGTACGTCAGCCACGTTCTGTGCACGTGTTCATTCCGAGCACAAATGAATGCGCATGTTTATGGCTGCATCTGGTGCTATGCGAGGAAGGGGAAGCATTAGGCATAAAAGTTGAGTGGGAAAAATAAAACGCATACTCATCAGGCCTTGCAGACGAAACAGAGCGCTGGCATCATATCTGCGGGAGGGAGGTTTAAATTGAAGCGGGGCGAGGCATGGATGTGACGCAGTTGTGCCAACGTTTTGGAAACTGACCCGAAGGGACTCCTCAGGCTAATGTGTCCCAGGAAGATGGGGTGCGTTTCTGCGCATTCATTTGTAATGTTTATTTGAAAAAAGAATATATTAAAAACCTGCCCGGGAAAAAGAATATCACAAGATCAGTGTTTCTCGTGGATTCAAACCACGTACTGTTAAGCCATGTTGCAATACATATTTACAAACATTTATTCATTCATTCAGAGCCGGAGCCTATTCCAACTGTCATTGGGTGAGAGGCGGTGCTACAGCCATGACAACTATTCACTCTTTCATTCACACGTCTGGGCAATTTAGGGTCTCCAATTAACTTTCTGGACTTCGGGAGGAAAACCGGAGAATCCGAGAGAAACCTCTCACAGAAATAGGGAGAACATGCAAACGCCACGCTTGGATGCCCCTGGATCGGAATCGAACCAGTGACCTTCTTGCTGTGAGGTGGAAGCACTCTTCCACTTACATACACATACAAGTTACTATTTTCAGGAAAAAAAAAAAAAAAAGTTTACATTTTGAGTTTCTCTGCCAGTCTCTGTGTCAGTTTCTGTAAGCTCACCTCTGCAGGTACTTCATGCCGCCATTGACCGTCAACGCCCATGTGTTCTGATGACCACTAGATGGCATTCCTGTATAGAGATGAGCTATCAGCACAGAGTGGCAATCAGATATTTCAATCTATTTGCTTTGTTGTCAACTAAAATTTGACGGTGTGGGTGAATGTCGGGTTTTGCACGGCTTCTCCGCATTCACATATTTCCACAGAGATTCGATTGACTGGCGCTTCACCATTCTGAGCTCACACTTGCATATTCATCGCTGTGCTTGAAAAATCCGAGCGCACGTTTTTCGGAAAATGACTGTGAAGCCAACCAGAAACAAACTGAAACGTACATTCTGGGTTTGCTCATCCGGTGAAGAAGACCCTGATGAATGCCTGAATGTGTACATAGAACAGCTAGTCATTTCTAAATGGAGGGTCTCAAAATAAAACCTGCAAGTGCATTTGTGGTGGGTACATCAGAAAGACGAGAAATACCGAGGTCTTGAGGCTCGCGTACTGCACTCCATCCCATCCATCTCTAACCCTCCCAGACCATACACCCTGTCCAAATTGTACTTTTCAAAGTGTTTTGAGACAAGATGACAAAAATAGAGATGGTGAAAGAGGTCCCACCGCAACACGCTATGAAACACAACTGCCCTGGGTTTATATATCGAAAGCTATGTCACCTTTAAAATCACCTCTTAAATCCATTTCACACAGAGGCACCCACGAATAAAATCTCATGCTTTTAAGACCATGAAGAATAAACTTCAATACTCTTACCATGGCAAAGTAATTCACATCAACCCCCACATCAGCAAGCTTAACATCTTCAAATGTGCAATGGGGGTCAGAAGTAACATTAAAATTGATGATGGATGCGTTCACAGGAAGCTCATCAACAAACAATATCTGAAATCTCAAATTTATTCTGTGTGTACAATGTACATGGAAGTGTTGTTGCACTTGACGTATGACTGATTAGGATCAAACCCCAATACATTTTTAATAATAAAATTGATAGGGAATATAAATGGTGTTTATGTTCCCAAATAATGGTTTCAAAGTCTGAATCAGCCAAAATAACTGAGTCACGTTCCTCGTCCTGAACGTTTATGGAGACCGTCTATCACAATTTGCAATTAATACTGTATTTTCTCTCGGAACGGGACCGGAACCCGCGAAGAATATTAAAAGCGGGTCCAGTCTGCGTCCCAGAGATCACGAGTTCCCTTTGAAAGAAATACAGTTTGCAAAAGTTCCCGCTTCCACGAGTGATTGCAAATGAGATTGACTATATGACCCGATGTCTGAGCAGGCAAAAAAAAAAAAAAAAATCAACAATTTGTCTGAAAAAATGTCAGAAATGCAAGTCAATATTACGCATCATTTTCTTTTTCATAAACTTGAATAAGCCGGGGGAGCAGTGTGAATGCATTATTCATTCATCGGTTGATTCATTGCGACTGAAATGCAGTCGCCAGTCACCATTCTATTTATTTGTCAAAGAAGAAAGTGTTTCCCTGTGAAACTCTGGGGGCCATGTGTATAGAACGCATCGCTAAACATGACTCTATGCACAAAAAACAAAACAAAACTGCATGTGTTCTCTCCTTTGGATCTATAAAAGCTGTGTTTATGTGTAATTTTGTCCGTAAGCACTGATGTTCAATGTAATGTCTGAGCGGCAGCAGTGCAACAAACAGGACGTGGTGTCAAATGACAAATGAAAGAATGGCTTGATTTTGTGCTGATCGCTAGAACCAAAAAAACAGGTAAAAAGAAGAACTGAATAACTTTTTAGATATGACAAAAAGTTCAGCCAAGGACATGATTCAAATTATGGGGCCACAGGTAGGGGAGGTGAGACACCACCTCTCTCTAAAATATGAGCAAAGGGCTTCTAGATCTTAATGTTGAAAGCAGCAGAGCTGTCATTACTTGCAGCCAACAGGCACTTTACACCGCTATTTATAGGCTCACTGGGATTTTAATGGATCAAACAACAATTCCAAATCTCATCAGTATTATACGTGACTGACATTTTTTTAATCAGAATATAAACCAGATGCATTTTTTTTTTCGACAAAATCATTAATTCCCCGTTAAACTGGATTAAAAGGACACCGAGTTAATTGAAATAATAACAAATGTCACTTTTTCCTGTCATTTCTCTGTTAGACCGCGCACAAAAAACATCCAGGATCGGGGTACCACTGTCACCTCAGGTTTCTTTTTTTTATAAATGCTTGAAATGAGTTGAAACTCCAGCATTCATCACCCAGATTTCTTGCAACGAGGACATTTATAAATGGTGAGTTGAATTTTGTATGAAATATGGAATTCGGTTAGAACCCACGGCGAATACTCACCCATCGACTGAGCCCATGTTGGCTGAACTGGGAGCTTTCTGACCTTGGTCACACAGGAATCTTCATCCACTGGTATTTCTAAAAAGGGAAGGACTTAAGGCAGTAGAAGAAAACAGTTATATGAAGTCATTGGTAACATTGGGACCCCCATGGGGGGCATGGTGGCGCAATGGTTCTCGCTTCCGCTGCAAGAAGTTCAGTGGTTCACTTCCAAGGGGGGGCCCTTCTGTGTGGAGTTTGCGCGCTTTCACCATTCCTATGTGGGTTTCCCCCGGGGTTCTCCGGCTTTCTCCCGAGGGGCCCAAAACAGGCAGTAGATTGATCGGAGACCCCGAATTGCCCAGACGTGAGTATGAGTGAGTGAATGGTTGTATGTCCCTTTATGTGGCACAAGGATCGACCGGTGAAACCCCGCCATTTATGAATAAATGAATGAATCTCGAATCTTGTGATAGTGATATCAGCATGACATCACACTTTGAATGGAGAGCGAATAGGGAATTTCCCCTGGCACAAAGGTTAGGCTCTCTTTGGTTAGTTTTGATCCACTCGTAATAGAACCAGTGGTATATGAAGAGCACAGGTTTATGAATCATATCTAATCTACTGTATCTATCCATATCTGGTATAGGCTCCAGTGCAGAATGAGCAGTACAGATAATGAATGAACGAATGAAAACACAACATGATGCCGATTACAATGACTCTTTTGCATGTGTAGGAAAAGCATGCACTGTGTAACATTTTGTCATGTAAAACGCTACAGCATGAACACGATCACCTGCATTCTCCGATGCTCGGATACAAAGGGAAGCGATCTCCTGTGTCATTCCACTCCACCCTCCTCCCAGCTCTCCTCTGCGGTCGCTCTCTTTTGGCTTCCCTACTGCTTAAGGAGGGAGCAAACAGCTGCCTGACTGTTGCGTTGCAGCCGTAGCGCTAAACATCGCAGTCGCAGCCTCTTAGGGGCCCCCGATAATCCACCAGATTGTTGAATTAAAACAGTCATGTGTTTCTTTTTCTCCCTTCCGGTTGTAACGTGCTGCGTCACCATCGGAGAAAGCTATAAATAACAAGGGGGGGGGGGGGTATAGGGGGGGAAGGCTAAAAAA
>CAAKHD010003367.1:13145-54505 GCA_901007705.1 Fistularia tabacaria | reverse complement strand
GAGCGGCTTCTCTCCTGACATTGACTATGTGACTATGTCCTGGCAGTTTTTTTTTTTTTTTTTTTTTTTTTTTACCCAGATGTGCTACAGGCCTTTTTGGTGTTTATATATATATATATATATATATATATATATATATATATATATATATATATATATATATATATTTGTATTTATTCATGTTTTTTCTGTATTTATTCATCTTTTTCTCTGAACTTGCTTTTGAGATTAACTGTATGACTGCTCATGTGTTATTTATCCATTCATTAAACGACCAAATGCTTACAAAGCAATACGAGACTCCCTTTCCCTTCTTTTCGGAGTGGCAAATCTCAACCTTCGCGGAAACAAACAATCTGCACGAGCCCTGCTTTGAGGAGATCGTTAATGATGTTTGTCTGAACTCGACAGAAACGGTGCGTGGTGAGCTGCAGCATTCTCATCAGGTCAAGGCAAATAATATGCTCACGGATTGACATTAATTACAATGTTAAAACAGCACATAGTAGTTACACAGAACAAAGCATGCATGCTTTGGGGTTTTATTAAGATAAATGAAAATAAAATAATGAATCAAAGAAAGGGATTGCATTTAGTGCGTTCTGCCGGTGTTGGTTGAAGTGAAATTATAGCTTCAACCAGCATTTGATGATGCCTATTTTTGTCTCAAAGGAAAACAACAGGATATCGGTCAGAGACGGGTAAATTAAGCAGCTTGTTGTTTTTATTCTCACATTCACACTTTTTTTTTATGCACCTCAGATTGTTAGTTGTTTTTTTTTTTGAATAATGGTGTGGATTAGCTGAGCGGAAGAGAACAGGGGGGACCCCAACACAGTAATTTGGCAATGGGCTTGTGGGGAACTCCCCTAAATGCGGCATAATGTTAACAAAACTGCACTCGGATTGAATGACACATTGACGCAAACTCTCTATTGACAATAGCTGTGTCGTTGCTGTTGATGGTGCTGTTATTTACTTCTCCCTTTAAAACAAAACAATAAAATAGAAAAAAAAAAACAACAACAAAAAAATAAAACAAAACAAGACATCATAGAGACAGCACAATCAATACCAACCTGGAACAGTGAGCTTCATTTTCTACTCGTTTTTAAATTTCCACAAATTGACCGGCATCCGCGTGTCTCGCAAAGCGACAGTGTCATTGTGTTATTTAGAAAATCACCGGTTATTCACAGCTGCTTGGCAAAAATATCCACGAAGTCTAAAATTGCTGGTTTAAGTTGTCTAAAACATGGATGCCAAAAGTTCTTTTAAAGAGGTTCACTGTCTGTATCGACTGATGGACTCAAATAGTAAAAAAAAAATAAAATAAAATACAAATCTTGCAGTGTTTTGCCTTGGAGCACTAACACAAATATTCATACATACAACCATTCATTTTCTTGTATATATAGAGAGCTCTGTAGTAATATGGAACAGTGGAGATACCTTCAGTTATGTCTGATGGTATCACACGCGTTTCACAAATTCTCGGCGGAAGAAATTCTTTTCTGTGTATGGCCGCTCTTCGGCGGAGCGTTTTACATGATACCGTGTTTCTGTACAGTAAAACAGCACACATAAAAACATGAGGACATTAAAATAAGATTATCCCACACTGATTGTGATGGTTAAAATGTTACTCCATATATATATTTTTTTTTAATTCTAGAAAGGGAGACACGGGTTTATTTTTGGTGGGACAAAGAAAGGGTGCTGCCTATAGCCCCCCTGTTCATCCATCCCAGACTACACAGTAGTTTCATTCTTCCAGGGTCCAGTGCGTATATTCCCTGTGCTGTCCGAGGTGTACAGGAGTCCGTCGTGCAGCCCCCCCTTTAGAATCCCGTTCTGATTGGGTGGGTTCTGGGGGTAGGATTGTCTGCGCGGGGCATGCATCTCCAGGTGGTGATGTGTCGCGACGGGGTCCTCCTCAGCCACTTTGCTGCAGCCACAGAGGAAGACGCCAGTGTCCCCTGCCTCTACAGGACACAGGGAGGGGAAAAGGTCCGCCTTGGTGCAGCAGATGTGCCGGTGGCAGGGGTTATGGCAGGCCAGGGCCTCGTGCGTGGTGGCCGCACCGGCATGGCACGTGTGGTGCCCCTCATGATGGCCTTCATGGGCCAGGTGTGGGCAGATGTGGGTGTGACGCTCGTGTGTGCTGTGGGGGCTGTCAGTGTGTGAGCTATGTACACTGCCTCCGTCCACACTGGAAGGGATATGATAGGCGTACTCCCGATCGCTCCCTGCGCCGCAAGTGCCGGCCCCAGCACGTCGGCTGAAATGGCGGCCTTTAGTCCTGGCGCTGCTCTTCAGGCAGGGGTGCAATTGGATTCCGGGCTTGTAGCCCTCTGGGTCGGCGTGTAGCAGCACATGGGTCGCGGCGGGCTCCTCCTCCATCAGCTGTTGACTATGCAGGGCGGCACAGCAGGGCGTCACAGGCGCTAGACACGTAACATGGTTCTGCGAGGACGGAAGGGTGGCGTGCTTACAGTGACCCACGCTGCCATGGCTGCAGCTCAGCAGCGCCTTGCCCTGGCACGGTGAGCGGCCGTGGCTGTGACCATGGCCGTGACCGGGGGTGTCTCCGTTTACATTGATCTTGGGCCGGGTTTGAGCGGGGCCCTGGGCGCCGGGGCAGGCGTTGGCACGTCGTCCGGGACAACAGGAACACCAGCAATGCCAGATATCGTCCCGCTTGGCACAGTGATGGATGAGGATGAAGAGGCCAAGGGTGACGGAGAAGGCACCGTATAGGCAGCTGAAGATCATGTCCAGGAAGTGGCCTTGTGACACGGCCAGCGCCCCAAATGTCCATGTGGCCAGGAACAGGAAAAGAGTGAAGGCTGCAGTGCGTAGCTGAGCCTTGAAGGAGTGCTCATTGGCGAGAAGCGCAGGATTTATGGGGACTCCAGGGCAGCCAGCAGGGCAGTGGCTACCACTGGGTGGGGTTGTCAGGGCCCCGGGCTCCGCCCCCTGCTGGCAATGAGCCGGCATATCGATGGAGGCCAGCCTCTGCTGCTCCTCTGTCAGCTGCTTGAGCTCATACTTCTTCTCTGGATGGCGCCGCAGCTGCAGGAAGGTACAGAGGAAGTAGATGCATGTCACCAGGACGATGAAGGCCACCGGGCCAAAGAAGGCTCCCAAGCTGGGCTCCCAGGCCATCCAGCAGCTGCACCAAACATAAACACCGGCAGATCCATTTATTTTTTTAATCAGCAGAACATTTGACTCCATTATTTACATGAACAAGTTCCCAATTACGCTTTAGAATTAACCTGACAGCAATTAACACAACCTCAAAGCAGCTGCATGCAGGTTGCTCAAATGACAGCGGAGACGCAAAAGTGTGTGTGTGCATGTGTGTTTGCTTCAGCGTGGTGGCGATATTTAATAAACAAAATATATTAGAGCAGAGGGTCATGAAATTTCTCAGCTGTGATACCTGAACAAAAGGGGGCCCATATTTCCTCAATTATAATGTATTACTCATCAGTGAAAATCAAGTGAAACTAATATAGGCTACGTGTGGTGCAAAATACAAATGTGAGTCCAAAACAAACTAGCAAATTTGTTCTAACTTAATCTGATTTTAGCCACTGCAATAACTTTGCCCTGTAACGGGCTATCTAAAATAATTTCCTAACTTGGAAATCATCCCTTGTTGTGTATCCACCCGGCTTTTGTCTCGGTTCAAGTCAGTGTTCAGTTTGAGCATCTAGAGGTGTTCATTGTGTTTATAAAGGTTAGAAAAAGTTGATAAAACAGCCATCGATGGGGGAGAAGACCTGTTGAACAGTGCGACAGAAGACTTCAATTTGGCCTTTGGAGAAGCGGCAAATCTGAAACTTACTACGGTGCTTGCTCCCCGCTGCCATAGTTGTCGATGTTGACGGCCGCCGTGACCCCGCAGATGATGAGTGGCACTCCACCGCTGACTAAATAAAATCTGTGAGACGAAAACAGAGACAAGGGCGAGTGAAGCGGGTGTAAAAAAAAATTGTAATGCGTGATAACAAGCATAACCCCAATACTGTATCTCTCATCTTGATTATAACTCCGTAATTCCAAAAAAAAAAAAGATACAACATTTCGGAGAAATAGTGTTAGACACACAAGAGACGGATAATAAGCAACAGACAAAGTGACAGATATGATTATACACTTCTGCAGAGTGCCGCTTCGGCTTCAACCCCGAATGACTACTTTTTTTTTTTTTCCTAGATTTGAGGAACAGATCGGGATGCTGGGCCGACACGTTTATCATTTCATTTCTTGTCTCAAACGTGCCAATCTTAAAGCAATCTGAACAGCCGTGCCTAATATTTGAGTTTATCGATGCCGCTTGTTTGCCACGGGCCAAAATGAAAAATCTTCAATGAAAATAGAACTATTTCTCGTCAACATAACCATGCCATGTCAAACGTCTGCTGTACCAGTTGGGAGCACGCTAAGAGAGTTTGAGCAGGAGACTTCAGAGCAATCCTGTTGGGCTTCCCGAGACTCGTGGATTGACAGTCCAATGTCAACACTCAAAAATACGGGCAGATCGTCTTGGTACTTGCATGGGGAAAGAAACCCAAAACAAACTACATTTCTAAATGAGAGGTTGTTCGAAACCACTCTCATGGAGCGGTATCATTACCAACTCCTTTTTTTTTTAACAGCAGTGACAAACTGTATGTATCATAAATGCTTCCGAAATTAAATGTTAATTTGGGATTATTGCATTTTCTTATCTGTTTCCAGTGTCATCAAAATGAGCGAGGACAGAGGCGGTTTTATCTCATCCGAATATGGAACTATATGCGCCGCTGGCTATTTTCATTAAGTTTGTTCTCATATTTATTTATATATGCATCTTTTAGAACAAGCGTTGTGCCGAAAGTAAAACTTCCAATGTCTACCCAGTTCACGTACATATCTTTAAAACTTTTTACTTATTTGTTTCCCGGAATCAAAACTTTTTGCTATGTATGTATATGAAAACCTATACCCAAGCCACCCCTTTGCTGAGCATGCAAGACAATTTTATTTGAACGACCCAAATTCATCTCCTCCTCCTTTTATTTTTATTTATTTTTTTTTCTTTCTTAATTAATCACATTGCACTTCCAAAGTGAGTTTGAGTTTTTGTACCTTTAAAAGCACATAAAAAAAAAAAGGAAACAAAAATGCCTGAGGTATTTATACATGTACTCTGTTTTTACTTCTGTGACCGAATGAAAAACAATGAAAATTCGTAATTAAAATCACATAAATTAAACGAGCACAGAGGAAAACACGTGAATCAGCAGCAGATGATATATTTGTCTTCTCCAGGTACAGAATCATCTTTGTCACCCTGCTTCCTGTCTAAACGCCCTCCTGTGACTGCGATTCGTGTCAGTCCCACGTCTTCTGATTGCCCCTGTGATATGCTCTGGAGGTGTTTGTGCGGCACCGGTGGCATGAGTGTGTTTTCTGGATGTTGTGAGATGACGTAAATGGCTGCCGACAGCATACTGCACCAAACCATCATGGGCCTCCATGATCTAACTCGCTCTGACTGAGTGACTGCAAATTCAGCACGCTCACTTCTCTTCCTGTATCGTTAGTGATGAATACAAATTCAATCTTAGATATCGAGTGATTCAATTTAGACCAGTGAACGGCAAATGACGTAATTTGAAAATGTTGCCAACCATAATTTTGCATTGTTTGGGGAGAAAAAAAAACCCAAAGAAAAAAAAAAAAAAATAAGATATGTATATTTGAAATGTCAGATAAGACACATTTAAATCGGTATTTGTGATCGCAACAAAATTTTAAATGTTCACCTTAGTGACTGAAAGGTGGCATTGCTTCAATGACCAAAAATCTTATCTTTTAAGTTTGATTCATGTCGTGCCTTCATGATTTATCAACCCCAGTGTCACACTGAAAATGTTTAAAGCTTAATTAGACACAATAAGTTTAATCTCAGCCCTGCACTGCGGGTCAGACGGGCAGGAGCTTGTTTCATCGATCGTTTGGAAATGCATTTTCCGACAAAGTCTGCATCGATTTGATGATCAAGTACTCTGGTATATGTCTTGACCGGCGGGCTTGGTTATAGCACCCTTATAGCCCTCATTGTAATAAGTGCTTTAAGAATGCTGATGATGGTGATGGACAGTCAAACGTGTTCAAACACAAATAACTGCAGCACTGAAACTGCAGAGAAAGCAACACAGCCAAGAGAAGGCTTTTCCTAACATTTTCCACCAGAGCAAGTGTACTGGCTTGATATACTGTAATGCCAAACAGAAAAGAGCTAAACTGTGGGCTTTTAACAAATGGCTTGTTTGTTTGGTGTGTATGTTTTGCTGGTGACCCGCGAGAAAACAACAATTTAAATGAAGACGAGTGCAAACATAAGTGGAGACAGCAGGATTCTAACAAGGGCTTTACTTATTTCAGTGATTTCTGCTGTTGAGAGTCTTGATGAAAAAAAAAAAAAAAAGATTGACGATGAGTAGAAAATGAGCTGATGGAACTAGAGATGACATAATTGAATAACAGCAAAGAAATGGAATATTATTAGAAAACAAATGCTATATAGGAATATATTAGTAACAAAGTCATTGGCATAGGTTAAACCAATAAACAAGATATGACCTGAAGAAATTAAAGAATGATTCAATTTAATAAAATAGTTGATTAATGGTCTCTTCTATATTGCTTAATACTAGATTGCATTCACCCATTCACACACTCACACATGCAAGGTGCCATCAGGAGTAGGTTAGGATTACGGCGGTTTGTCCAATAACACCTGGACTTGCAGAGCGCAGAATCGAACCGGTATCCTTCCAAAAGTGAGGACGCCAGCTCTCCCAACTGAGACACAGCTGCCCAATGAGATAAGATTAGGGAAAATGTACAAGAAAGAGCTGCTCTCTTTAATGTTTTTAATTGGATGCGGTTCCATATTGACAGCAGCATGATTTGCTCATTCCCCTGAATCATATTTTTAAGGAAAAAAAAGTCATAAACATCTTGATGATCTAATTTTAGTAAACCCTAATTGGCTGAAATGAATCTGCACTTTTCTCCTGCACATTCATTAAATCAATAGCACTAAATGGACACCACATATTATTTTATTCATTCAAAGGACCGAACTGTTAGTGGACCTGCTTGCACATTACTTCACAGGGAAAACCATGCATTTTTACAAATACAACCTTATTTCAAGCTTCACATAAAAAAAGTTTTTTTTTCCTCTTTTTGTTTCATTCGACAATAACGCTATAATGCTCCGACCGCGGCTTGCACTCGCGTAAAATACTCCAACATACGAGGTATGTTAGTTCAGTCCATGTTTGCCTTAGGGTTGCTCATCACCAGTACTCAGAGTATCCAGTCTGACTGGAGTGTTTGTTGCATCTGTTCTGCAAAAGTGATGCTGTGCTTGCTCAAGGTGCAGTAAAGCCCTTGAATTTTCGGATCAATGTGACAGAAGGTCAGCAGCTGGCTGAAAAAAAATTAAATAAAATAAAAAAATCAGCCTTATCAAAGGGTTAATAGTTTCGAAGACAAACATCGACCGCGCTGCCACAATAACACCCATGCAGATGTTGAAGTATTTAATTGCCTAACATCTTGAAAACATGAGGTCCTCAATTTATTCTCTTATTCGTTTATTCAGCCCCGATCTGCTGCCTGATATATTCTGTAATCCTTCAAATACACCAATTACACAGTACGTGAGCACCGACGCCTCGAGAATTCGATGCAGGAGCAAAGCAGCTCCCTCTCTGCAGTGTCCTTGCGCCGTCTTTGCACCGACACCTGCTTTCTGAAACACTTTGCTATTTCCTCTTACTGCCCACTCAATCTCGACCTCTGTCGCCGAGCTAACCTTTGCACCAGTTTGTCTTCCTCGTCCTCATCCTCATCCTCAGCTTCTTCCTCTCTATTCCCTCTCCCTCTGTCCCCCTCACTCACAATCTGTCTTGTGTCACATGGTACCTGTCCTGAAAATTCAATTACAATCAAGATGTTTGTCTGGATCGTTCAGCAAGAGGTGGTATGGGGGTGGGGAGCAAAAGCTGGAGGGGGGTTGGGGGTGGGGGGTGGGTGGGGGGGCATGGTTGCTGGCATTACTGGCCTGTCACCATCTCTGAGTGGAATAGTTTCCCTCGGGGGACGCTCCTCCAACAGAAAGCCATTTACACAGCCGTCAGCAAGATAAGTGTAAATGAGAACAACAATTGGAATGTAAAAGCTCTTTTCGTTTTATATCCCTCATTCCTCCTTTATCATGGTTGAAGAGGCTGCTTGTACTTGAGACAACATATAGTTTGCACGCAAAATATGAATAAAATGTGCAATCCAGTTGCTTTTGGTATTTATGCCTCGACGCACAACCGCCCAAGCGCCCGGATTTGTCACATGCAAAAACAGATATTTAATGCTGGCAATTCTAAAAATAACGAAAAAAAAAAAAGAAGTGATGTCACAATTTTTAAGTACGTTTGGAAACAGCAATCATCTGATAAAAATAGAGCGTGAGGTGCCTTTTAGTAAGAAGCGTCATTCCATAATTCCCCCCCATCCTTGTCCTTTGGCTCAGACACTGTCCTCAGATACGTACCGTCCTCTCTGGACCTGGTCCAGGGTACGCTGAGCTGGACTGGGGACAAATGATGGTCATGGAGCTCCAAGCCATGACGTATAAGGCTATAACATGCAACAGAGATAGATGCAAATGCTTCAGGCTATCAAAAAAGAACCGGGTCTTACAATTGTGATGAAGACCTTAAAATCTATACCTGTGTCAATTAAAATCTGACAAAATGCCTACCTGGCCTATCAGCCCCTTTAACAACTCACTCATCACAAAGTAGCTGTTGACTATGAACGTGACGACAACACTGTTTCAATTTTTTTGACTGAGCTGCGTACAAGCTTTGCAGGCATGAGGAGAAAAATGTCACAGGAGATTTCTGACACTGTGATTTTGTGTTGGATATGATATCACAAGTTCCGCGGGTCAGCAGTGGTGGGAAAAAAAAAGAAAAAAGGTAGAAACTTTGATTGTGGGAATGGGAGGAGGATATCAGGGGATATGGGAGTAGGGTGGGTGGGGGGCGTTCTGTGGGAGAAATTGATTTGTCTCCAGCTGCTTAGTCTCATTGCATGAGCCTGTCTGACAGGGACCATTACAGTCAATCACTGTGGATCAACTCGACTGCAGTGCCACACAATCCCTCCGCCTGCCCCCAGACAAATTATCTCATTCACAAGCATTGCATGATGGGAGAGACTCCAGAACTTTCCACATGAATCGCCCTGCACCAATCACAGCATGTGAGGATTTGCTTTGCAAGAAAAGTGCTGCCTGTGGGCTGTGAGTATAACCATTTGATGGACTTTTCATCCTCGGTGGCTGGGACCTCTTCAGGAAAACTTCACTTGGAAGAATCGGACTTTGATAATATCAGGCATGTTCTTGTTTGTTTATAGCCTGTCAGTGCTAGCCCGCATGTTCAGGTGAGTACACATTCAAGAGGATAAGTTGAATGTGATGTCAATGTAATGAAGGGCTTCAAAGGAATGTCATTTTTTTTTTTTTGCACTGGAGCCTCACTTTGACTGTATCTCAGTTTTCTCGAACGTTCCCTTGACAGGATTTCTCCCTGAAGCCTCTGGAATTTAGCTCTGTACCACAGTCGGAAAGAGCAGAAGAGCTCACACAGCACCTTTCTCACCGCAGAGGAAGAGTAACGTATGTGTCCAAACGCTGATCCTCTTAAACATGCCAAACGCTAAGAGTAAGCAGAAAAGGAATGGGATAGAGAAATAAGAACAAAATTTGAAAAAAAAAAAGGGAGTACTAATTCAATCTTATGTGTACATCCATGCGAAGCAGAATTAAATGGGTCAAAAGACTAAATACATTGAGATTTATGATAAGGCTTCTGGCAGCCTCTTGGGTGATTGAGATGATTACTGATATCACAGGGGTTGATGCCATTGTAAGGCTGTTTTAAGTCCTTTGTCCTTCCTCTTGACATTCTTCTGTCCTCCAAGCTTGGTACCTCACAGACGAGTAGGGAGCCTCAAACAGAATAACGGAGCCAAATCATTTACTGAACATGCAGCTATTACAAATAATTTCTTCTCGCACAACCGTAAGAATGTGTTCCTCTTGTCACGGGAGAACTATAGTTGGTGTTCAAATATCATTCAAAACAACAAGCAATGAAATTGTCACTCCAAAGCGTTGGATCCATATCTTATTTTATTTTTTTCTGATGAAGCACCCTGGTCTCTCCTCATCTAATAAACTGCACCTTTATTACTCAATCTATAATTTTCAGTAGATTTGAGAATTTATGTTAATCAAAGTAACGTTCGCAAATTACGGCATTTTTCACTGACTTGTCAACTTCATGCAAGTTCACGACAGAATGAAATATTCATAAGAACGCACAATCCACCAGCCATTTTAAAATTACTATCTTGGGTCCAATGACTATCTTTGCAATTTTAGCCAGTCTCAAAAATAACTGATGTCTTGTGATTGTAATTGTCAGTATTACTATTATTATATTATCATTATTACTATCAACAAGCCCTGACTTCTGTCATAGGATATTCTAAGGGAGAGACGGATAGATTAATTGTTCTCAGTCTTCCATTTATTTATATTTCTCTTGAAAAGCTACTACAAAATGTCACCTCTCTGGCGTGGAAGGAGCCCGAGCTGGTGCGTGAGGCTGAGAGATTCTGACTCGATATAGTTGGACTCACCTTGACGCAAAGCGTGGGGTCTGGAACCAGGCCTCTTGAGAGAGGCTGGACTCTTTTTTAATCTGGAGTTGCCCCCGGTGAGAGGCGGCGGGCAGGGGTGGGCAATGTTGATTGCCCCCCGACTCAGCGCCTGCACGTTGGGGTTCAACCCGGTGGACGAGAGGGTAGCCCCCTCCACCTTCAGGTGGGAGGACAGGTTAGAAAGCGCTCCTTCTGGGGACTCCCTCGTTCTACTGGGAGACTTCAACTCGCTCATGTGGGCAGCGACAGTGCGACTTGGAAGGGTGTGATTCGGAGGAACGGCCCCCTCGATCTGAACCTGAGTGGTGTTTTGTTATTGGACTTCTGTGCTCGTTACGGATTGTCCGTAACAAACATCATGTTCAGGCATAAAGGTGTCTATATGTGCACCTTGCACCAATGCACCTTAGGCTGCAGTTCTTTGATCAACCTTGTGGTCGTGTCATCGGACTTCTGCCGCACGTCCTGGACACTAAGGTGAAGAGAGGGCCAGAGCTGTCAACTGATCACCACCTGGTGAAGAGCTGGCTCTGGTGGTGGGGGATGCCGGTCAGCCTTGGAAGACCCAAACGTAATGTGAGGGTCTGCTGGGAACATCTGGCAGAGTCCCCTGTATGAAGGGGTTTCAACTCCTACCTCTGGCAGAGCTTCAACCCTGTCCTGAGAGGGGCGGGGGACATGGAGTCCGAATGGGCCATTTTCCGCGCTTCTTTTTCGAGCTGGCAGACCGGAGACGCTGTCGGGGCAGCAACACTTGAAGCCGCTGGTGGACCCCAGTGATGAGGGATGCTGTCAAACTAAAGAAGGAACCCTATCGGACCTATTGCGGACAACTTACCCTTTTGACCTGTGGGATAGCCCCTGTGGGGCTCCGAAGGCAGCTGACAGGTACCACCAGGCCAAGCGGCATGCGGCGGTCGGCAAAAATTGGGCTGGGGACCATGGAGAATGACTTTCGTTGGGCTTCAAGGAGATTCTGGTCCACCATCCGGTGGCTCAGGAGTGGAAAGCAGCGCTCTATCAAGACTGTGCACAGTGGGAGTGGGGCGCTGCTGACCTCAACATGAGATGTTGTAGATCGGTGGCAGGAATACTTCTCAGACCTCTTCAATCCCGTCCAAACGCTTTCCAATGAGGAAGCAGAGCCAGGGGACTCTGGAGAGGGTCCGCCTATTTCCGGGGGCTGACGTTGCTGAAGTAGTCAAAAAGTTCTTCAGTAGGGGGACCCTGGGGGTGGAGGAGGACGGCCCTGGGTTCCTCGAGGCTCTGGATGCTGTAGGGCTGTCCTGGCTGATATGCCTCTGCAGCATTGCGTGGACGTCGGGACAGCGCCGCTGGACTGGTAGACTAGAGTGGTGATCCCCCTTTCTAAAAAGGGAGATTGGAGGAATTGGATTGTGCTCCAACTACAGGAGGATCACACTCTTCAGCCTTCCTGGCAAAGTCTATTCAGCAGTGCTGGAGAGGAGGGTCCGTCGGGTTGTTGAACCTCAGATTCAGGAGGAGCAGTGTGGTTTTTATCATGGAACAGTGGACCAGCTCTATACCCAAAGCAGGGTTCTCAAGGGGGCATTTATGGACAGACTTTCTATGCGCAGCCAGGGCGTCAAGGGGGTTCTTGTTTGCTGGCCACAAGATCAAGTCTCTGCTTTTTGCAAATGATGTGGTTCTGTTGGCTTCATTAGGTCATCTCTCGCTCTAGCTGGAGTGGTTCTCAGCCGAGCATGAAGCGGCTGGGATGAGGATCGGCACCTCCAAAATTCGAGACCATGGTGCTTGACCGGAAACGGGTGGAGTGCCCACTCCAGGTTGGGGAAGAGGTCCTGCCCCAAGTGGAGGAGTTCAAGTATCTCGAGGTCTTGTTCACAAGTGAGGGAAGGATTGAAGGGGAGCTTGACATGTGGATCGGTGCAGCGTCTACAGTGATGTGAAACTTTCAATTTCGCCTCACCTATAGTAACGAGCTGTGGGTAGTGACCGAAAGAATGAGATTGCGGATAAAAGCGGCTGAAATGAGTTTTCTCCGCAGGGTGGACGGACTCTCCTTTAGAGATAAGGTGAGAAGTTCGGCCATCCGGGAGGGACTCGTCGCTGCTCCTCCGCATAGAGAGGGGTCAGATGAGGTGGCTCGGGCATCTGGGCAGGATGTCTCCTGGATGCCTCCCGGGGGAGGAATTCGGGGCATGTCCATCTGAGAGGAGGCCACGGGGAAGACCCAGGACACACTGAAGAGATTATGTTTCTCGGCTGGCCTGGGAGCGCCTTGGGGTCCCCCCAGGAGAGCTGGACCGTGTGGCTGGGGAGTCAGATAAGCGGTTGAAGATGGATGCATGGATTATTATCAACCAGCCCTGACATTTGTCCTAGGTTTTTCTAAGGGAGGGGTAGGTATACTGTTCTCAGTCTTCCATTTATTTATTTTTCTGAAGGTGAGCTATTACAAAATCCCTCTGCCAAAGTACCTTATGGAGAACAAGTAAAAAGCATTAACTGATAATGGTAATGAAACGCTGCTCAGTTAGTATTTTACAGCTCCCACAGGTCAACTCAATGTTTCAGTGAAATTGCTCCAGTTAAAATGGATTAAGGCCATGAAATTTCCTAAATAACTAAATGGTCAGACACACTGCAGGGAAGGCCAACAAAAAAAACCAAAAAAACTGTAACTGACTTTCAGAGCTATTTTCATTATGTTGGCTCACATAAAAAATTGTTATACAAGTCGTGACAACAAAGACAGATGCTCGACAGTACCGCAATCCCATCGGCAGACTTGTTGTTGCTAAGCAGCAGTGTGCACCTTGAATGTCACCTCTATCATGAGAGCTTGATTTGAATCTGACTTATAAAATTGAATTGATTCGACTCCTCTAATTTCATTCTTTTACTTTCGGCTTTTACCTTCAGGGGTCACCACAACGAATCAACTGTCTCCATCTAACCCTATTCTCTGGATCCTCCTCTCTCACAACAACTAACTTCATATCCTCTCTCACTATGTCCATAAATCTTCTCTTTGGTGTTCCTCTGGACCTCCTGCCTGGCATCTCCAATTCCACCATCCGTCTACCAATATATTCACTATCCCTCCTCTGTACATGACCGAACCATCTCAGTCTGGCTTCTCTGACCTTCTCCCCAAAATATCTAACATGTGATGTTCCTCTGATGGACTCATTCCTGATCCTATCCATCCTCGTCACTCCCAAGGAGAACGTCAACATCTTCATCTATGCTACCTCCAGCTCTGCTTCCTGTCTTTTCTTCAGTGCCACTGTCTCTAAACCATACACCACCGCTGGTCTCACCACTGTCTTGTACACCTTTCCTTTCATTCTGGCTGAGATTCTTCCATCACCACTGCACTGCCCACCACTGGGCTCAGAGCTGATCCCTGATGAGGTCCCACCTCTACTTTGAACTTCTCTGTTACATCTACAGCACACTTCACCACTGTCTCACAGCTGGCATACATGTCCTGCAGACTTCCTCATACAATATCAGAGTTCCTCTCTTGGCACCATGTTGTATGCTTTTTCTAGGTCTGCAAAAGCGCAATGCAGCTCATTCTTACTTTCTCTGTACTTCTCTATTAGCATTCTCAAAGCAAATACTGCAGCTGTAGTACTCTTTCTAGGCATGAAATCATACTGCTGCTAACAAATGCTGACTTCTGCTATCAGTCTAGTTTCCATTACTCTTTCTCATAACTTTATTGTATGGCTCATCAATTGTATCCCTCTATTGTTACTGCAATTCTGCACACAACCCTTATTCTTAAAAATGGGCACCATCACACGTCTTCTCCATACCACAGGCATCTTCTCACTCTATTTGATCTTGTTGCCTCTCCTAGACACTTCCATACCTCCACAGGTACATCTTCAGGACCAACTGCCTTTCTTTTTTCATCCTCCTCAGTACCTTTCTTACTTCACTTTTACTAATTTCTGCTACTTTGTGGTCGACAATAGTCAACTCTTCTTCTCTTCCCTATCTTTCATTTTCCTCATTCATCAGCTCTTCAAAGTACTCTTTCCATCTTCCCATCACTCTTCTGGCATCTGTCAATACATTTCCCTCTCTATCCTTAATCACACGGACCTGCTGTACATCCTTTCTGTCTCTATCTCTCTGTTTTGCCAGCCTATATAAATCAGTCTCTCCCTCCTTACTGTCCAACCGCGCATACAAGTCATCAAATGCCCTTTCTTTTGCCTTTGCTACCTCTAACTTTACCTCACGCTGCATCTCCCTCTACTCCTGTCTGTTCTCTTCAGTCCCCTCAGTGCCCCACTTCTTCTTTGCTTACCCATTTCTCTGCATACACTCCTGGACTTCCTTATTCCACCACCAAGTCTCCTTATCTACTTTCCTTCCAGATGACACACCAAGTACTCTCTTACCTGTCTCCCTGAACAATTCGGTTGTAGTTGTCTAGTCATCTAGAAGCTCTCCCTGACCGCCAAGAGCCTTTCTCAACTCCTCCCTGAAAACCATACAACACTCCTCCCTTTTCAGCTTCCACCACTTTGTCATTTCCTCTGCCTTTGTCCTCTTGATCTTCCTTGTCACCAGAGTCATCCTACAGACCACCATACTATGCTGTCTGGCTACACTCTCACCTACCACTACTTTGCAGTCACTGATCTCTTTCAGATGACCTTGTCGATACTGCGTGCTCCTACATCCACTCTTATAAGTTACCTAATGTTCCTTTTCTGGAAAAAAGTATTCACTACAGCCATTTCCATCCTCTTTGCATAATCTACCACCAACTGCCTCCCTGCGTTCCTATCCTGGATACCAAACCTGCCCATCACTTCTTCATCACCCATATTGCTTGCACCAACTTGTGCATTGAAGTCTGCACCCATTACCACTCTCTCATCTCTGGGGATGTTCTGCATCACTTCATCTAGCTCATTCCAGAACTTTTCATCCTCTAACTCACATCGTACCTGTGGGGCATAGCCACTAACAACACGGTGCATCAAACCCCCAATTTCCAGTTTCAGACTCATAAGTCTATCTGACATTCTTTTCACCTCCAGAACATTCCTAACAAACTCCTCCTTCAAGATAACTCCTACTCCATTTCTCTTTCTGTCAGTACCACAATAGGACAACTTAAAACCTGCTCCTAAGCTTTGTAGCCTTACTACCTTTCCAACTGGTCTCCTGGACACACAGTTTGTCCACCTTCCTTCTCTGCATCATGTTAACCAACTCTCCACCTTTTCCTGTCATCGTCCCAATATTCAAAGTCCCTACTCTCAGTCCCAGACTTTTGCCTTTACTCCTCTCTCTCTGCCTCCAAACACACATTCTTTGTCTCCTTCGACTCACAGTAGCTCAATTTCCACTGGTACCCTGTAGGTTATTGACACCAATGGCGGTCGTTGTTAACCCGGCCCTCGAATGATCCGGTATGAGATTCATAGGTTTGATTCACAAATTTGGTTTTAGCAAAAGTTTTAAGCCGGATGCCCTTCCTGATGCAACCCTTTACACTTATCCGGGCTCGTGGCCGGCTCGGGGAAACACTGGCCTGTGCCCCCCGAGGCTGGCTCCAGGAGACACTGGCCCATGCTGCCCTGAGGCTGCATTATTCGACTCCTCTAATGTCTTCCATTAATCAGATTAATTTTCAAATTATGTGAATCGTCAGTGTGACAAAACTAAACTCTTTCCCTTAGGTATTGTTCAGATCAAAAATGCACATTCTTAAAATGAGTAAATGGGAGAAAACCCTGCAAGGTAGGATGACCTACCAGATTGAAGAAAGCCACATTTGACAATATATGTGCAAAATTGACTAATTAACTCATTTGTGTAAAAATGCAGCCATAAGGGGGTGTAAGCCATTCTTCTCGAGGCGGTCCCAAGCCCAGATAAATGTAAAGGGTTGTGTCAGGAAGGGCACCTATGCGAAACTCTATTTGCAAATAAAACCTATGACTTCCACACCGGATTGGTCGAGACCTGGGTTAATACCGCCATCTGTGCTAATAGCCTACAGGGAACTGGGGGAAATCAGGCTACTGTGGGTCAAGAAAGAAGAGGAGGAAGTTATGTTTCTTACAGGAGGAAAGACAAGAGGCCAGGATTAACAATAGGGACTTGAATGTCTGGACGATGACCGAAAAAGCTAAAGAGTTGACTGAAATGATGCAGAGAAGAAAGGTGGAAGTACTATGTGTCCAGGAGAGCAGTTTGAAAGATAGGTGGAAAGGCTAGAAGCTTAGGAGCAGGATTTAAGTTGTGCTATCATGGTACTAATGGGGAGAGAAAGGAAGTAGGGGTTACCTTGAAGAAGGAGTTTGTCAGGAATGTTCTGGGAGTGAAAAGAATGCCGGATAGAGTGATGAGTCCGAGTCTTGAAACTCAGTGTTGTTAGTGGCTATGCCCCACAGGTGGGGCACAGTTAGAAGTGTAGGAAAAATTCTAGAATGAGTTAGATGCAGTGGTGCAAAATATCCCCAAAGTTAAGAAAGCGGTAATTGGTGCAGACTTCAATGGACATGTTAGTGCAGGCAACAGGTGTGATGAAGACATGATGTATAGGTTAGGTGTTATGAACAGGAATGCAGGCGGACAGATGGTTATAAGGTTTCAAAAAAGGATGGAAATGATTGCAGTGAATGTTTTTCTTCATAACAGGCAGTAACATAGGTGAACTTATAAGAACAGAGGTAGGAGCACAAAGGTAGACCACATCTTGTATTGACAATGTAATCTGAAGCTGATCCGTGACAGCAAAATAGTGACAGGTGAGAATGTTGAGAGAAGAGAGGTCAAAGGGAGCTGCATTATGCCTTAGTAGATCTAGAAAAAAGCATGCGACAGGGTGCTAAGAGAGGAACTGTGGTCCTCTGTGAGGAAGTCTAAAGAGGCAGAGAAGTTTTTTTGGGAGGTGAAGGACAGGTATGAGAGCTGGAAGGCAGTAGGGTGAGGTGTGCCATACGTGTGATAGATGAATTAAATACGGAAGGAGGAGTGCATCAAGGATCCGCTCTGAGCCCCCTTTCGTTTGCTAATGTGATGGACAGGCCGCCAGATGAAATCAGACAGGAATCTCCATGGACTATAATGCTTGCAGATGAGAGTGTGATCGATGGTGAAGGCCGATAGCATGTAAGGGGAAAACTAGAGTGATGGAGGTACGCCCTGGAAAGGAGAAGAATGAGGGTTAGCCGCAACGAGATGGAATACATGTGTGTGAATTGGAGGGACTGAATTGGAACAATGAGGTTACAGAGAGTAGAGATAAAGAAGATGGGGGATTTTCAGTACTTAGAATAAAAAGTCGAGAGCCATGAAGAGTGTAGAAAAGAGGTGAAGAAATGTTTGCAAGCAGGTTGGAATGGGTGGAGAAAAGTGTCAGGAGTAATGTGTGATAAAGGAGTATCAGCAAGAATGAAAGAAAATGTGATAGTGGTGAGACCAGCGATGTTCTCTGGTCTAGATACAGTGGCACTGAGGAAAAGCTAGGAGGCAGAGCTGGAGGTTGCAGAGATGAAAATGTTGAAGTTCTCGTGACCAGCGAGCCTTTGGGTCAACACATCATTCATTTGTATCATTTTTGTGGACAGTCTCAAGAGTGAGGCCTGACAAATCAGTCAATTGTGTCCACAAAACAGACATGATCATAATTCCTCAGTGTGCCTCGTCAATTGATTTTGTCCACCAGACAGCTGCCATTCATGGCAGGCAATCAGTGCGGACCTAAAAGCTTCGCCACCAGTCCCACGAGTTCCAAGGTTGTTGTCTTTTCCTTCCTAGTAGACAGGTTGCCTTTGTCTGCTGTGGGAGACCTCCTGGAGTTGACCCCGTTCTGTCCCCATGCTCTCTCGCCGGTCTTCGGGAGCCCCGTGCTCCCTCGCTGAACTTCGGGACCCCCGCGCTCCCTCGACGGTCTTTGGGAGACTCCCTCACCAGACTTTGTGCTCTCTCGCCGGGCTTAAAGCTCTCTCTCCAGGCTTCGGGAGCCCTGCGCCCCCTCATCGGGCTTTGCAGTCTCCTGCTGGACTTCGGGGACCCCGTGTTCGCTTGCCCGTCTACCCGGTACCGACGTTGCCTGTCTCTGATTTCCCCTCATCTGCATGCTGCTATTACGAACTGCCAGAGCCTCAGTAAAGTCTTTGAAATCTTTCTCCAGTGGTGTGGAATCGTGGTTCGTCCATGAAAACAAAATCCTCTGTGCTGCGGGCACCCATTCTTGCGTTGACTGCTCACAAGCATAGTTAAGGATAATATTGTATTCTTGGAATACCACCAATATTTCAGCGAAAAGGTAAAATAAATGAGGTTTAATTCTAATAAAATTTCAGGTTCGGCGGGCCGGATTAAAACGCCCGGCGGGCCGTATATGGCTGTAGTTTGCCCATGCCTGTCCTAGACTTTTGATTCCCTATTGTGTCAGTAGGTGTTTCATTGATTCCATTAAGTTGCACTTGTGCATGAATCATCTTGTTTAGTCGTGGGTGATGGTTAGTGGGTGGGTTATGTGATGGTTACACAATCAGCCTCAGTACATTCAGTGTGAACTAACCAGACACCATGTGGCCAAATGGCTGAGCACTGTGCGCTGCGTAATACGTAGAGCAGCCCTTCAAAGTATTTGGCCTTTCATATTCATGTAGGATATTGCTATAATGAAGCAGTAAACAGATAAAAAGTATGTCCCATCATTTCCAAGATGTTCTAATATATTTCACAAACTAAGTCCCGTCAAATTCTGATTGAAAGTAAAAAATGCAATGGACTAGTCTTTGGCCTCTGAATACATATAAACAGTTAAAAGCAAAGCCAGTGCAAAGAAGGCTGAAATAAAACCCTTTCACTCGCTCACTCACTCACAGTAAATGTAGCTCCTATCTAGTGGCGATTACGGATCAAGAGCATTGCAAGGACATTGGTGTTTACCTCAACAGGGGTGTTTTAGGGGGTGGAGGCGGGTCACCATCTTGGCTCTGCGGTGGCTTCTTCGTTACCTGCTTGTAAATGTTCCTCGCTGTAACCCCGAGCCACAACATAGTCGACAGGGATGAGTAGTGCAGCACAACCCCGACCTGAGAAGGTTAGAGATGGCACAAAGGATTATTTCAAAGCTTTGCTTGACTTTGTGAAGTTCTTTAAACACTGCAAAGTATGTATGTCAGAAACATGCCAGACTTGATCACATTCTTCCTCCTCAAAAAAAAGTGAAGGAGGAGCTGTTACTCTCCTCTTAAAATATCATCAATGTCAGTCCAAGGGTGTTTCCATGGCTGTTTTTCGTTCCAGACTCTGTTCTGCCTCATCCTTCTCTCAAAGACAATAGACAGATGGAGAGACAGGTTAAAAAAAAGCAGTAATGAATCATCAAGGTTGTGTAGGATAAGAGCATTCCGGTGACGTTGCACCGGTGAATACAGAGCTGCCCCTTATCAGCTGACTTAGAGGACAAGGGGTGCGCAGTGTGAATAAGTTATCAGAATATACATGATGGTTATATTGACAGCTACAAGTGTGTGACTGTTTTTCAAGGATACACTGAAGGATACAGTTTTCCTAACTTGAAACAATAAATAAATAAACTGAAAAAAATCACATTTATCTATATGTCTGAATTGCTTCTTCGGTTTAAAGGCTCTGTTGGTTTGGAGAAAAAGGGAGTTGTGTAAAATGAAAGAGAGAAAGATTTTCTACACCCTGTCAGTTTCTTCAATTTATAATGGGAGCTGCGATAGCCAATCAAAAGGTGTCTCTGTCGTGTGCCTGGCTAAAGGACCAAAGCTGGTGTACATAAGTCCGGATGCTAATTGGAAGTGCCCTTCAGCTGGATATGGGGAGCAGAGAGAGGATGGTAAGTCAATCACTGCTCAGTACACCACACGCTTCATTAGTGCAAAGAACAGACAAAGAGAAATGCGGTTTTCTTATGGAAATGAAACTAGAGGAGGTAAAATTACAGCGAAGCACAAAAGTAAGGGCGCACACTGATAGTAATGGGCTGATTCCTGTCCTTAAAGGCATGTTGTCATTGTGGCAGCTTTTTTAAAGGTCGATTCCGGTCTGTTTTTAATGTTTCAGAATGATTGATCGAGACCAAAATTATTGACATACTTCCAGTAATAGGTGAAAATGCTGTGGGCGGGCGCTACAAAACAGATGCTATAAAATCCTCAAGGGTACGTGTCAGAGTCCATGTATGTCGACTAAAAATGCTTTGCTTTTGCAACTGACAGGCTCAGATTGTACAAGTCAGAGGCTGACATGGTCGAAGAGAGGCAGAAACATGTGACTCATATGTTCTGGTTAAAAGTGCCATGGAAATTCAGGCAATACATAATTGCGGTCATTTCTCAATGAGCTCCTATCTCTACAGAATATTTTTCATTATTTTGTCAGACAACTGAAAATAACAATTTGAGCTTTTCGGTGGCAAAAACAGCTCTTTAGAGGACAGACTTTGACGTGTCCAATTTGTACCAGAAGATAACACCTTCTCATAACCAAAACAGCAACCTTGACTTTTGAATAGTACTGATACAATCCAACTCTATACCCTATTTCCTTTCCTCTAAATCAATCATACTGTCAATAATTGAATTGGCTTGATGCTATTTGCTTAACCCAGCTTTCTCTAAAACATACTATATTCCACAACATAGATGCAATTTTAGTGGCTGAAACACTCCTATTTATTGCTTTCAACGTTGCATGGTATTTACTCATCCAAGACGGTTCAGTAATAGCTTAGATGTATATATAGGGCATTAGGAAAGCTGCAAGGGAATTCTATTGATCTACACATTTGAGAGCATTGCTGAAATCCATGTGAACATACACAAGCCTTTGTCAGAGCAGTGTAGCATGTCCGAGAGGGCAATATACTCCTGTGCCTTGTGAGACTTCTGTGACCATAAGACCTGGCTGTTTGGATCTGAAACAACACACCAGATAGTCATTGCCAATCTGAGAAATTCCCCTCAGCCTGCATCCGAGGGAGAATGCCCGAACGCAAACAATGAGCAGACATGTTGCTCATGTGATACTAAAACGCCTGTGTTTATCTTTTGTTTGGGCTCATTCTTTTCCTATCAAACTAGACTTTTCAATAAATCATTAATATCCTGTATCAGGAGAAGAATATAATTAATAATTGGTCAAATAAATCAGAAAACCTATGAACTAAGGGCTTCGCTCGTCAGGGGAGTCGTAATAACTCGGACCATATTTTACTCATCATAGTTGCCATTAGACATTCTGAGTGAATACTTCCAGGGATCGGATCACCGAACAGCACAATGACAATGCAGTTAGCAAAAGAAGAGCTTGAAATGGCTCAAGATATTCTAATCAATGATTTCCACATTAAAAAGCACCAGAGTGGAAAATGCAGACTGACTACACCAGCTTACACCAGTCACACAGTAAATTCAATATACAATGTTTATTTTTACAACACTATTCTCTTAAAGGTAAAGCGGATTCTTAAAAAAAAAAAAAAAAACTCCTTCATCCTCTTGTTGTGATTGCTGTCACATTAACTTGGCAATTTTTCTTCATTTCCCCATGGTTTCCACCTATCAAGTTACATACATATGATTAGTGTTAAGGTAAAAAATAGAGCTGCCAGCACTAATGAAGGGTAAAAAAGTACCGCCACCTCCTCTGTATGCTTAACCTAATAATCTTATTTGTACTTAAGTGATTCTTAGAAAGGGCTTTGCAATTCACTGTAAATCAGGAATGGTCTGGAAAAGAAAAAAAAAAGTATTTTCAAATTCAGACATATATAGATATATAAATATATATTATATATATGTATATAAATTCAGACATATATATATCATATATATATATATATATATATATATATATATATATATATATATATAATTTTATTGTTGTCGTTTTTTTGCTTTTTTCCAGTCATTTCAATCGGTACTATATAATTAGATGAACTGAGGGTGGCATTATTCTGGTAGTGATAAAAGGGAATAGCTGAATTTGGGTCAAGGTTATAGTCTATGCTATGGATGACTGATTGTGCTGTTTTATACATTTATCATTTAACTTTT
Source organism: Fistularia tabacaria (assembly GCA_901007705.1). NCBI lineage: Eukaryota > Metazoa > Chordata > Actinopteri > Syngnathiformes > Fistulariidae > Fistularia > Fistularia tabacaria. Next base: position 31,628 of record CAAKHD010003367.1, on the reverse strand, counting down.
TTTTAACATACATAATTATCTATTTATTTTTATGATATTTTTTTCCATCAATTTCTACTTAGGAGCAGCTGTGAGCAGATTAATTTGTACAACATGTAAATATTTAATCAGAAAAAAGTAGCTTGTTACAATTTTTAACAATCACAGAGCAAAGGATTACGAAGCTGTGACATCAGAAGCGTGAAATCACACAGCAGTCTTTCAAAACCAGTCTTAGATTTATTGTTTCAGGACATGAACTCTGCTCAATTTAAATGAATTAACACAAAGCAAGAATCATTCCAGTAAATGGAATTATGAGTTTGACAGCATCTATGCGGAATTTTTCAACTAACTTGCAAGTATTTCCTGCAAAGATCTCAATCGAATCCGAACTTGCGTGATTGAGCGGTGAGCCGAAGCACATTCTTTAAGAACAACACTGTCAGATGAATTGTTTTAAAATTTTTAGTGTATTCTAACGGAGCTGTACTCCTAGGACCTTGATCTTGTCTTCCCCGGGCATAGTCATTATATTAGCTCTCAACTGTTTTTGATGCATAAGTAACCAGTCTACTGGCAGCTATTTTACATGTGATGAAATGAGTGCAGGAAAACTCAAATTGGACTGAATGGAAGTACAAAGTAAATCACTACAGATAGCCTTCTGTAATGTTTTTTTTTTTTTCTTTCTGGGGGGAAGGGGATCTTTCACAACTCATTTTACAGAAGCACACTACGAAGAACCTTCTTTGTAAAATGAGTTAAAGCTATACCTGCAAACTCATATCTAGGTCAGTTCTCTGGTAAACTTAAGTGTTTATTGCACACCAGTTAGACTCACTGAACACAAAACTGACATCAAACCACGAATGTCCTGAGGACCTTACATAGGTAGAGAATAGGAATATGGGGATACACCAAATCTCGTTCATTTGCCCAAAACCGCAAAACATTGCATGCCATGTCACAGCCTGGGGTGTTTCTCAAATCAGCAACAAAGTGTTCGAAAAGAAGATAGAAATGGAGATTAGAAATGACTTTGCCTTTAGAGGCTGTAAAGACCCTGGATGGATGGTGTATAGTGACAGTGCCACAGTAGGTGTTGGTGGTGCAAGAATGAGGAGTGGCATTCAGATAAAGAGTGAGGAGATGAGTAAGGGATGCAGGTGGAGACGGTGCAGGCGGAGGGTGAGGAGTGGAGAGCTGGGTGTGTAGTGCATGCTTAATGTGCAGCGAGAGCTGCCAAAGCTAGTTTCAGGGTTCCTTGAAGTTCCCTCTGTCAGAGTGAGAGCATGTTCTTATGTCCCCCTCCTGGGAGGGGAGACGGGGTGCATCTATGTGTGTGTATAGAGGGGAGGCAGGATGATTGGGGAAAGTACAGAGAACTCAGCAGGCGCTGAATGCACCAGCGTGTGCATTTTAATTTGTGAGTGTGTGTATGGGTGAGCAAGCGCGGGTGCAATGTGATCACGCATTTCCTCAAGCAGTTCTTTAATTATCCCAAATTTTGTCTAGTGGGGCCTGCCTCAGTCCCAGCGGAGCTGCAGACTATCTGGGCTCCAGCTCGAATCTGCAGAGAGTTGTCCTGATAGCAGTGATTGGGTGAAGGAGGAGCAGCGAGAAAGAGACCTTGGGATTGTATAAAAAAAGAAAACCCCAGACAATATCAGCAACAACGGTGCTACTAAATATGTAAAAAAGCCGGGGCAAGATCAGTCACATGTTCTTCCTAATGAAAGGCGAGTTGAGAGCAGCATTTAAGTTATGACGTTCAGAGAATTAACTCAGCTCCCTTAATAAATCATTAGTAGAATATAGTAATAGTCTAATTGCCCTAAAAATAAATTCATCCATTACCAATAATAAAAATGGATATATATATTTTAAAACCATTTACCTTTTCATGTATTCATTGAGAATATATGTAAAATGATTAATTCATTTTATCTATTCAGTCATTTTTTTTTTTTTTATTAAAAGTGTATAACATATGTCGATCATTTGTGATTGGTTGCTTGGGGATTTTTTTTACCATTCTTGGTAATTGAGACATATGAAGACTAATATCTGATAAACTAATTTCATTCAAAAATGTGCTACGTATTGGTATTACAATATATTTGCATTGTATTATTGTGTCAATGCTATGAACTTGATTCCCTTTTCTCTATTTTTTTGACTCATTTTTTAACATTACTCAAATCGCATTATAGCAAAAGCTAAAAGTGAGAAAAAAAATCACTGAGCAAGAGAAAAATAGTAAATGACTGAGAGAAGATTTGGTGAAGAACAAAGGGCTAAAAAAAATGACTGATGGTTGTCAAAAAAAAGAAAAAACAACAAAAAAAGCAAAGATGCTGAATCTAACTAATCTCTCTGAACTCCAACCAAAAAACAATTACATTCAATTAATTGGAAGGTGCTAATTTTCAGAAAAGATAATGAAATGACGTTCAGGAGCAGTTTTTGCAGCGTTTGCAGCACTTGAGAGAATTTGCACATTTATATAACTACTTCAAGCATCAGCAAGAAGACTTATATAGCCATCAGATAATGACTGCACAGGCATGTGTGATATTTCGGTAAAGTCCCTTTCAAATATAAATGTCAATCCCAGCATAAGACCGGCACTGGCCTTTCACACCAACCGGACTGGAAACTCCTAAATCTATTTTTTCTTGTTAGGTCATATTTGGCATCATAGCTCCGCTTTGCTGGATGCTATTTCTTCTTTATTTTTTTTAAGAATTTGCAATTTTTTGAATGGAAAACCTACCACGCCATCATTGGTATATACCCCCTGCTGTGGTTCAACAGGCGTTCAAAAGGCACAGATTTATCTATCTCTATATATATTTTTATCTCTCTTTGTATTTTCATGCATGTGTGAAACAGGCTTATGAACTGTATGTCATTGCATAACAACTGATAATGAATTATACTAAGTGACGCAGCTGAACATTTACAAAAATGAACGCAACTGAAAGGGAGAGTATAGATGTCAACGACGTTCAAAGGCAAATTGTGCAAAAGGATATGCAACGCTTCAAAGTGGACCTGTCACTGTTATTTTATGTCTCTGTTCTATTTCTATTTCTATGGAAGTGCACATGAGGCTACAGTGTAGGTTCACGGCTGCTGATTCAAGCCGTAAGTGCCCTTAAGTGTCCCTTCAAGCAATAACACTGAGACGGTGAGTCAGTATGCACAAGGGAACGTCCCTGAAACTGAATCAGCTAAACTGAAGTCGCCCGTCATTCATTTTCATATTACAGTAGTCCTTGAAAAAGCCCAGGAGAATTTACCATATGAATTCCCTCCTTTTGAAATTTTTTTGCGTCTGCGGAGTAAAGGAGAATTGTCACCACTTATAATCAAGTTATTAGTGACGGTGAAAGGCATAGTGTATAAGAGTGGGGGGTTTTGGGGTGGGCTGCATTTCATGGCGTGCCTTTGTGTCAGCTGCAGATGTGGAGAAAGACTTGACAGCTGTGACACCAGTGGTGACTTCTAACAGACTTTGCTGTCACTGAGCCTCCTGCCAGGTAGCTCAGGTAAAAAGCTGGCTGGTGTGAAATATGATGCTCTGTATTTCAGCATGTAGATGAGGAGTCTTCATACCGCGAAGGAAGGGGCCCCCTAAAGAAAGTGGTTTTGACAGCGGAGGAGGCAGCGGAGTCGCTACCACACTGTGGCTCGTGATGAAGGGAGCCAGGAAGGCCCATTGATCTAAACAGGCAGAGAGTGAAGGAGGTTGAAAGCGGGAGTGTAAGGTAATGTGCGTCAATTGTTTTCAGCTACATAGCCGAGCTGAGGTAAAAACGAAGACCGCTCTAACCCGACCAACGTTTCATGCTAACAACGTGTCCGACTGCCAGTCACCTCGGCCCGCCTCAGACTGGACACTGACATGTGTCTAAAGTTATCCAATCATAAGTGGACAGCTACCCCTGCGTCAGATAAGACTACATGCCATCCATTGATACTCTGAAACATGGTCCATACGAAAACAAAACAGACACACACACACACACATCATGGTAAAGATGACAAATTGCACAGCTGACAAAGTCAACATCCTCTGTCACCAGTCTTAATGGACCTGGGCAGCAGAGGATGTTTATAATGGTTCAGCCTGCTCTGGGGAACCCTAAATCTTCCACCAGGGGTTGAAAGCCCAGCTCAGCCTCTATTTTGAGCTGCTTTTTTTTTTTCAGAGCCGGCAGACCGCCCCTCGAGGTAGAGAGAGTTGAAACTCATAGATTGAAAATAGACCGCTCATAGATTGTTTCATTAGATGAGCGGTTATGAAACCCCTCTCACTTTTCTGTAGCAGTCAGTGTCATATCAGCAATTTTAGATTGCTGCCGTTCAGACAAGTTAGCAAGCTGTCATCCCATAATATCATAATATCCTCTGCTGCTGCGTGGCATCAGTATGTTGGTGGACAAACCACCGGACGACGATTAACCAGATCAGATGCAAATGAACACATGCATCATTTATGTAGAAAGGACAATGTGAAATACCATCTCTAAACAGATGGCTGACAGTAGAGATAGTCCCCTGTTTTTGGTGTGTTCAAGGTCAACCAGTTTAAATGGACAAATCTTCATACTGTACATCTCTAGGGCTATTTCTGTAATAATAATAAGCTTTTTGTTCGCAGTTACGTAATCGTTGCAGCGTATGATGGGGATGGCTGTTGAAAAGATAGTCCCTCATTGTGTAGATTCGAAAAATAAAAAGGTTGCAGCCATACGCGGAGCACGCAACATTTTAATTATATATAAATTGCATTTTCATCAGTTCTTTGTTATCTTAAAATGACCAAGAATGTATGACATGACTGTTCAACCACGATAAACACGAGTATAATCTCACTAAGCCATCTGGAATAATGAAATAAAAAATAAACAATCTCTTCTTAATAGAGATTTCAGCTGGACATCTTAACCAAAGGGATCCTCGTTTCCACAAGCCTGACAATTAGTGATGACATTTCTGCAATTTTTATATTTACACAGACTTCACAAATCCTCCGTCAGAGGGCTATAAATAGATAGATAAATAAATAAATAAATAAATAAATAAAACTAGAAACCGCACACACACTGTATTACATAGTAAGACATTTCCCCTGCCCATCAGACTGTGGTTGGTGATGCCGGATTTCATTTAGGGAAAAAGTGGTTGCTGTCCAAAGTGCATGAAGGAATGCTTGGAAGAACCCGGAAGTGACCAAAAAACAAAAAAAAACAAACAAACTTATGTGTCACACTGTTTCTGGTTTAAATGAATAAATACATGTTAAGAATTGCAGGTGACACTATAAATATGTGGCATTTTAACCTTAAAACTGCCATTCTGAAAATCTTAAAATGCTTGACTTGGTTAGACTTGCACTTAAAAAGTTTAGTGAAAAGTGTGTGTCGTGACAGGAAGCACACAACCAACTTTTCTTGGTCTAATCCTTCTCAGTCTGAATGTATCAACCTCCTAAACAAGCCCGATATTAGCCCTCAGATCATGTATGTGGACTGTAAAACCTGTGCTGAGCTTTCAGAATACTAAATTGGTTATAAACCAAATTAAAAATATACAAAGCGCAAGTATTTTCATGGCTGGGTGACTCTTTTCATGTTGTAAACATTAGCGAAACAAAGTTAAAGTGTTTTTCATTATAACTGTTCCTGTACAAGAACCTTTGAGACGTGAGGTGGGGATAACTTTGAATACAGTTAATAAAAGAAAACACATATAAAAGTGAAAAAAAAAAATAATTAGAGAAAAAAAATCACAATAAAAAAGTCTGCAAATGAATTAAAGCCTACCTTAGCCATTTTAAGGAGGGAATGGGCTTGACATTATCCATGAATATTTCTTAATGTATTGCTATCATCACACCTGCCTGCGGTTACCGCATTCTCTTTGCAATGTGATGTGAAGGGATCGAATAAGAAAATATAGAAAAAAAACACACTGTCAAATTTTAAGTAAATACAAGATTTTTGTGTTTGCAAACTTTGATTTTCATTATGCTAATTTTACATTTAAATGATTCAGTGAACTGGCTCCTTAGCCCTCCAGCAAACAAGCAGCAGACTTCAGCAGCAGCTCCTCCGGATCAGCTTCAAATGGAAATAGCAAAGTTCCATTTGGCAAAAACATCATTCAATCCCACGGCTTTCTATGACACAAGCAAAACCTCGGAACTTGCAGTCGGGCTATTTGAAATTTACACTTTTAAGACGGCCCTCAAGTCCTTGTTAATGGGCGCTTGTGTGTGTCCATGTCCAATAAACAGCTGATGAAACAAATAAAACTCTTGACGTAAATAAAACTATATTTATTGCTTCATGGTTTGTATGCTGATGGATCGCAGTTGCAACATGAAACCATGTTAGGCTTTGACACATGTAATAAATGTTGTAAATAGCGCAACAGGAAAACGTTTCACACATATTCCGAATGTCTTCAATGGCACAGCGGAATCTACTATAATTTATCTTTTACATAGATGTTATTGATTAATGACCATGACTGTTTATTGTTCAATTCACAATGCAGTGGGTCAAAAATGCTCTCAATAACTAACTGTCCTCGTTCAATAATCTTGACATCTTTGTGAGATCTGTAGAATGTTTAGTGCCCAGACATGTTTTTGAGGTCAAAACAACAGTGTCAACCAAAGTTCATCTTTGAGATCATGGAATTATTTCTTCCGAGTTCGAGTCATTAATCTTCTTCGGCGTTCATCCTGCACACAAGGCCATCCAATCCTCTAGAGAGACAGATGAACTACACCCAGGCCCAAATAGCAGTTGATCAAAGGGCCACACATAGAGATATACATTACGGCTATTCAGTCCCTCATGCCCACCTAAAGAAGAATAGGCGGACATGATATGAATCCTTTAGGGCTAGGATTCCCAGGAATCAAACCGTTATTTTAAAAGTAAAGTCCAAAGTATATTTGCTCCAAACTTCAAATGTCAAACTTTGGGGTTCCGCAGGAGGAAAAGTCAAGAGGATCACTGTCGTCAGTAAGTTTCATCCTCCTGGGATATATCCATAACATGCCATTGAGGAAAAAAAAAGCAAAAAAAAAAAAAAAAGAGTTCATCCAAAGAGCAGCCACATTTTTTCATAAGACACCCACTATCTCAAAAAGGAAAGTCCAAAAAAAGTCATCGCTCTTCATCAAGAGAGAAAGCTGTCATCTTCACTTACATGAGTCATTCAAGAAAAAAAAAAAACACACTGCGATTATAAAAATGTATAATTCTTAACTTACGAAACAAAAATGGAGGCTTTCATTACTCTTACTTGTGAAGCACATGGAATATCCAAAAAGACAAGATAGACATTACGAACGCTGGGGAAATCATCACAGCTCATTGTTCCACCCTCTTTACTTGCAGAGTGACCGCACCATACATGCAACTGAAGCATGAAAGACACCTAAAGTGGGTCACTGTAGGTCCTCACAGCGTACTCAGTGTTCTGCATCCTGACACCTCAACGGACATTCATAATCCATTTTCAGAAAGAAAGCTTTGAGAAAAGGATGAATAAAAAAGGGAATGCACTTACTGCTTGACAAATGATGGGGTATTTGATTCGATTGATGCCTCCGGCAAACACAGCGAAGGTCAGGGCTGTGTGGAAACAGAAGTTGAGAAGCATATGCCATCCCTTCCGACTGATGCGGATTGCACTGCCAAAAAAAGATCAAGATACAGAGAATTAGCCGGCTCATACCACAATGATGTTTTGTGTTTCAGTGGTCAGATTGCAGGGCATGTTGCCTTACATGGTATGGTTTAAGTCAGTCTATTTTACAAAGCACAGGCAACAAACAAATGTTCAACTCGCCTCAGCTAAACTTTACATGAACAGTGGATATATTCAAGATGGAGTGAAACAACCCTTTTAGACTTGAAAGAAACAAGAGAGATAAAACATCAATTCATTCAATACAAGAGAATTGAGATGGTGTAGGCGTAAAGAAAATCTAAACACACCGTTGCGGGAGAATATGGCCTGTCTGTGTTTGACTTTTTCAGATGTTTTACTGATATTAGCCAGGTCATTCACAGTTCTATTTGTCAGACTGTTATGATTATAATGATGATATGTTTCAACATCCATTCATTCATTATCTATACCGCTTATTCGGCACTCAGAGATGCGGGGGAAGGCTTGAGCCTATCCCAGCTATGATTGGGTGAGACGCCAGATTCAGCCCGGACCGGTCGCCGGTCGATCACAAGGCCATATATAGAGACATACGACCATTCACTCTCTCATTGACATGTGTTGTTGATGTAGGGTCTCCAATTAACCTAAAGCATCTTTTTGGTTTGTGTGTATGTGTATGTGTGTGTATGGAGGGGGGGGGACCCACGCAGACAGGAGTGACAAGTAAGTGCCACATAGTACAACACAATAGACAGGTTTAAGAACTAAAGAGAAAAGAAAATAATCTAACATTTAAAATTCAGAAGTATGTGAAGTTTGGCTTCAGGTCTAATCCTTTGGTAAAATTGTATGACCAAAATTGGCTATTAGCATCAATTCACTTCTTCACATCTTTCTGAGTACGAGTTCAACATCTCTCTGACATGAAACTAACGTCTGGTGCCACTTGGCTATGTAAGCCTCTTTAATCCTTTATTTATGAGACCAAAGCAGGAAGAACATTTTTTATTCACAGTATAATTGGATACCAGTAAGACAAAAGAAGATCTTTACAATTTGCAGTCACAGAAATCCGACTGTTTACTTAATTTCTATTGAACCATCAGTAGAATTTGCGGGAGAGATTTCTATATGGAAATGATGACCCTCATATGTAGCAGATTTTCTGTTGGACTGCAATGCTTTTAATTTCACAGAGCGCACACAGGGGGTATTGTGCACACAAACAGGATTCACTGATGGTTTGATGATAAAATAACAGGCTTGTTTCCACTCGGCTGGACCAATTGAAATTTTCCCCATTGTGAAAATATGCACTCCTATCCACTTTGTATAACAGAGCAACCAACCATGGGGTTTGCGCAGCCATGGGCAAGGCACTTAATCCACATCACATTCTCCTTTCCAGCTACCATGGGATGGACTAAATAGGTCAATTTTTTTCTTTTTTTTTTCTTTTTGTAATGTATGTATGCAAAGGGCCTCTACTATTTCTCTTTCACCCAGATAGTCATTCTCACCATTAGAAATTACATACTGTAACCCCGTGCTGGAAATTACTCCCCCAAAATGGAGGAGTGGAGCCCCGGCTGCACGTGAGCCAACTGTAGATGAAGCAGTGGCTCAGCAGTGAGCTATGAGGCGTGTCTGGGACCGGGCTTCGCTGCTCTGCGTAAGGAAAGGGAGGGTAAAGGCTGCTGTTGTCGATGCCTCTGCCACGGTACAGGTATTGAACTCCATCCAGCAAAGAGGCCATAAATCAGACTGGCTCCTGGCCTCCCCCGGAAGGGGGTTTTCATAGGCTCTGCTTTGGGCTTTCATTGGGTCAAGTACATTAACCTGGCAAACCTCCACATCCCCCTCTTCTAGAGGGTGGGGGGGATAAAAGTGTCCGCTTTTTTTTTTTCTCTCGCTCTGCATCCGTCGCTGAGCCAACTGTAAAGAACAATAAAGCCATGGATGGTATAATTTGACACGACGGTCAGAGCTTTTTCATTGGTTGAGCACACGTTTCAAACATGATGATAGGTCCCATTAAATTAAGATAGTGCTGCTGTGAAAATGAAAGTCTTTGCATACCATTTCTCATAAAACGACAGCAAGTTACATACGGGGTTTCAATAATGTAAGCAAAAAAACAAACAAAAAAAAATTGGATTATCTAATTATATAATCATGTGATCATGAATGTGTTTTGTTTATTTGCTTTTCAACATTCACTGTGAGTCTGTCTACCGCATGGACAGGCTTTGCTTTAAACCATCTTTAAAAGGAAAGTATAGGTCCTGTGTCTGTCCTCTTTGTTAACTGGTGGGTCCATCTGCCAGCGCTGTCACCGGGAAAGTATAGGGTTGGAGTTTGTCATGGAATCTCCAAATAAAAAAAAAAACTAAATAAAAAAAAATGGCTGCTAGGGGTGGAAAGATACAAAGAGAACATTCTGGCTGAACAACACTGAATGCAAAGAAGAAAACCACAAGCTGAAATATATCTACACTTTGCACGAAGCTGAGGGTGGTGCTTCAATTACGAAAATTACAGTTTTGCAAGTAAGCTAAAGACAAAAGACAAAGGACATTTTTCAGCTGTAAATACATGGTTATTATGTCTTAATTGACGATAAACACACCCAAATCTGTAATTTGTTATTGTTAAGGACCGCAATCTGATTAATTTGCCAGAGGAAAATGTTTCCAATTCCAGAGGAATTCCAGAGGAAAAGGATTCCAATTTGACCAATTTAGCTACTCTTTGAGGCGGTTTCAGTGCAAATACCGGCAAGTGCAACCGCACAGTCCTATACACACACGAATGATTCAAAATCTCTACCCATTGAAACTCCTGGGATAAAATTAATAGACAAATAGATATATTCCACGGCTCTGGCTAAGTGTAAATCCGACACTTTTGCTGTGAGTTCATCAAGTTATAGCTGGCATAAAGCTGTGTGCCCTGGGGTGACCAGATCATAATTCAAATTGGCTAAATGCAGATGAAACACACCAAAGATGAAGTGAGGATGAACTGTGATCCAATCATCAGGACAACGCAAGGCCAAGTTCTTGTACCACAGTGAACCAAAAAAATAAAATGAATAAATAAACAAAAAATGTAGCCTGGTGTCACACTGAGCAACAACTTAATCGACCTCTGCGACAATGCCTAAATGCTGTCCATGTTCTCTTTTGGTGAGCCTTCATAATTTCCAAAATAGTCACAAATCAATAGCCATCATTAAGCACACTAATACAAACAATTTACTGTAATTTCCGGACTACAAGCTGCTACTTTTTTCACACACTATGAACACTGTGGCTAATTTATGGATCTTTTGGGGGCTAACGAGCTTCTGAGGCTGTTCAATTCCAACACAGAAGAAGATGACTCTCGTAGTTTTAGTGCGCATGAGGAATACGAAGTTAGCGATACCGTTATTGTTAGCCGGTGCCGCTTATATTCAGGTGTGCTCAACAGTCTGGAAATTACGGTAAATAAATGAAAAAATAACCCATTTGTAAGTTTGCCTCTCTTTCGCCCCAATTATCCGTAGCATAGGTTCTTATGGTTCATGGTCATTAGCTTTTCCAATTTTGGACAACTAAAATCTATTTCACAAAGAAAATCTAGTGGTTCGACAAACACTGGTTTTACACACATTTTACGAAAAACATCAAATGAGAGGGTCCCACCATAAAAGCAGCCAATGGCAACCGTAAACAAAAAGCAACGAGGGCTGAAACCCAATAAAATCAACACGCTTTTTAGATAAGTATAAACACTTCGCGGCAAACAACAAGCTCAGGCTTCGCTCTCTGGTTTTTACAAGCCTTTCATCATATTTACACTGGCTAACATGAGGCCGAGATTAATTTCCACAATGTGAGCAAAATATCCAAAAATGCACACTCAAAAAAAAAAGCACTGAACCAACAACATCTGAGTTCAGTCCAGATGGAGGTAATATAAGGTTAATTTTCAGACAGAGTCGGGCAGTATATTACAACCACAAGTGATGAATTTGGATGCATGCTGATAAACAAAGCAGAAAACTCACACACACACAAACACACATTGATATCTGCCCTGTTGCTATCTGATCAGTCAAGACATTTTTTTTTATTGCCAGGTATAAACAGGGCTTGAGCCATTTCAGCTATAAAATGGTCATCCTATATACTGTCTATAAATATACCCACGCATGCTTATCATTCATTTGAACACAAAGTGATGTAAACCACAATCGTCTTATCATCAGTCTTGAATTCCATTGAGTCAGTGAAGGATATCGAATCATAAATGATTGCCTTGCTCTACACAGCAGTAATTCTTGAAATGTATTTCCTAGTCGTGTTACCCTATGTATTGCCTGTGCAGCCATGGGAACACACTGATATCCCACGTTTGTAACACGGCGCAAGAAGCAGTTGTGCTTAAACCGAGGGAAATTAAGGATAGCGTTCTTAAATTTCTCTGAGATAAAAAAATGAAAAATAGGAAAAGATTAATGGACATTTATCCTTGTTGGTGAGTCATAATGTAACCTTTATGACAAATTGCAACAGTGTGACCTTTACTTAGCTACTCCTAACACAGTGCATTGCTACTTCAGCCATAATCACAAACTGCAGCACCAGCTTATCTTTACTGCATACAGAATGTGTATATAAATTAAAAATTAAAACAGAAAAGAATGTGACAAAAAAAAGGAAAAAAAAAAAATCAAAATGAGCTACATCAACTGCGCCTCTCCTTGAAAAACCTCCATTGCATTCGGCCCATTTAACACTCAGCCTCACGGCTTGGATACTGTCAGTCAGCTGGAGCGATACTACACAACTAAAGTGTTACTATACAGAGATGTTTTTGAGTGCTTGGGACTGCCTAAAGGGAGGTGTGGAGGAGGTGTCAGTTTGTCAACGTGAGCATAGTTGAAAGAATAACCCTCTAAACCTTCCTTGCCTGTGACAGACACCACAAAAGCTGTGGCTTCATATCTTAAATATGGTGTTTTTGTCACTCGTTTTGGACTGTAGCATTATCTGTTTTCTTTTTTTCCTCTGAAATACACTTTCAAATATGCAGTAGGAGGAGTGTTTAGAAAACTATAAATACATATGCCATTTCATTTTCCCTTAACAATACAATTACAAAAGAGTATCACAGTAAGGTCATACACAAACTAGAACGCCCGATAATAAATCCATGCGCTAATACGACAGACTGACCCCCTTCTGCTTTAATGACAGCAGCTAGAGCAGATGAACGTAAGAGGAACAGACAGATGTCAGCTTACAAAGATACCAGATCCAAATGGTACATTCTCTGTCCCGATCTCCATATGGAGAGAAAAAAATGCATAAAGGAAGCACCAAGTTTCCCCTGGGAAAACATTTGAAGACACACAAGTGCGATTCTACGTGTTTTTGTCGGCCCAAAGCATCTGACTCACAACGCAGTCAGCGTATTCAGTACGGAGGAGTTATAAACAAACCATGAAAGTACAGAAAAAAAGAAAAAAAATGAGGAAAAGAGTTTGTTCGAGTGACTGGATTTACAGCATTTCAGATTGGGGGGGGGATACATGCAAACTTTACCAGCGACAAAAGTAGCAAAGTTGGTGATTTCGTCTTACCTGTGATGCACTATGTAGGTGATGATGGAGGCAAAGAGGCAGAGCAACATGACCGCCGTGCAGGCATACACGACCGGGTGCAAAAACTCCCCTGGGTATGGGGGGAAAGACAGCACCTTCTTCAGATCCTAAAGAAAAAGAGAAAAAAGAGAGAGAGAGAGAAATTAGCCATCAAAGAAATGCCACCAGGATCATGAATGAATAATCATGGAGCAAGAACCGGGCCTGTACAGTGACACTTTTATAAATCCCCCGGGAGTCAAATATGATAAGCTCTACACATGCATAGGCATAGGATATGCAAGAGGAAAACAAAAGGATGCAGAGAAGAAGTTAGAATGCTGTCCAAATCAGCATAAAAAGAGTAACAATCCTGTCAAGTTAATATTCTATACCCACAGTTACATTTTGCATTTCAGGCATTTAGCTGACACTCTTTCCTGGAGTGACTGAATATAACAATGGCATAAGCTTACCAGTCAGCCGGCATAAATAGCAACAGAAAAAAATGGAGAGAAGCCAAGCAAAAGAAAAAGGAAGTCAAATCCTTATTTTGTTTCCCTAAAGGACACATTGTTAAAAGATATTCATTATCCTTATCAACTTCATCCTTGATTTGCTTGGCAATGTATTCTACATGAGGTCTACAGCTTTCCTAATGCCTGGAACTCTCAAAGCACAGACAAAGAAGTGATTTACACATCATCACTATATGTACCCATTAACTCCGCCACGCCGGGGGATAAAAACCTGAAAGATGATCTCCGATGTGATTATGAACTCGGTACACTAAATGCCGAAGGCGGTTGTAGGGAAAGGTGTACGGTGAACAATGATGTCATGGTTTTAGCTCCATCATGTTGACATAGCTAAATAAAGCGCACCTTATCTCCATAACCCCGCCAGCTCAATGTGAGTTTGTATCAGCGAGCATAATCCACAAACACGCTGTCTGACTCCATCGTTGTCTCCATGAGTAGTCAAGTGGGATATTCTCCCGCCATGTTTACCCAAAGGCTGATGGGCCTATAGGGGGCAGGAGGAGGCTGTGAGGGGATGTGACCTTCATCCGCGCATTTGTAAGCACTTGTAAAGTACCGGACAAGCTAAGACAAAAGGGATTTTAGGGGCAGAACGCAGAGGGGATGCAGAGGAGGTGAGGATGTGGTGGGGACACTCGACCTCTGCTGCTCATCAACGGGTCTAATAAAGCTCATTTCAGGGGATCTAAGGGGGGGGGGGACTGAAGTGAAAGAGATCAAACAAGGTTTCAGCAATTGCCGCTGTTTTTTTTGCTGTGTCACTTCCCGAGCTTCATATCCATGATGAAGAAATATACCGAATTCATGTATTTATATATAAACTCTACATTTCTCGACATGCCTTTTTTCTATGCCCTCCCCTACTGCTAAATTCACTTTCTTTACTTGAGGATTTTTGGAGAATCATGGCCACTAGCAATTTAAAGTGATACTCAGACATATGTTGTTTGATAGGAGAGTCTTGGAGATAGAAAGCTGAAGGTTCGGTAGGTTTGAGCTGAATTTAGCCTTAGGTTTGGACATATGTACCGTGTCTAAGTCGCTGTTAACTGATACTTAACAGACAACATATACTTTGCAAAGTTGTAGCGGCCTGGTACATGAGCTTAATATGCATGTACACGTCCAGCTTATGCAAAACTACATCAGCGTTTCTCTCCCGTCACGTGTGCCCATGAGGCCACAGACTGGAATTGCAAGAGCTAATCGTAAGAATAAAATCAGAAGTATAAAAAGCAAAATTAGAACTGAAAGTGCTCTGCAAAGCTGAGCTGAATAGCAGAGTGGTAACGTGCAGATTGCAGCAATGCCTGTGGGCAATATAAATTAACCACTGTTCGGGTCATAAAAATTAACATTCTGATTAATTGTGGATTGTCTCGGCTGGTGAAATAATACATCATTAATTTGGAAAATAGTAATTACATTCTTTAAAATGTGAACATATGGTAATTTGTGATTGAGTATGGATAGGTGTGGATACATGATCCTTGCAGCGCAACTAAGAACGCATCTCACCAAGAGACTACTGCGTTAGACATAGGAGCTTAACTTCAGAGATTATTTAAATGTCGGAAGCCCAGGACTGATCAGCAGGATTGATCTGAATCACTAATCGTCAGAAACACAGCGTAGCATTATTAAATGGCCCTACGGAGATAGAATAAAATGTCCAAGCAGAGGTGGGTAGATGAAGGCTGTAAATCGGAGGAAATAATTCAGATGGATGGATTTAAAGACATTTGCAATTCTGGATGATGCGAAAGTCAAGCTATGCATCGGTAGTGCACAGTCACACTCCTCTCTGTCGTGTGGTCCTAGATGTGCACTTTCATGTGACAATCATTGATACCATTGTTTATATAAAAATGTAAATGACTATAGCAGCTTCAATATCAACAATTATATATCATAATAAGTGCTATTTAAAATTGGTTATTTGTGTCTTTTCAGCCGGCAGCATGGCCAGAAAGTCATCAACACCAAAAGTAGAAACGAGCTGGAGAGAATTGCAATTGGACCCCGGCTGTAAAAAAACACTTTAATTTGGGGACCCAGCAGACAGAGGAGGGGGGAAAAAGAAAGAGTGGCCCTCAGCATGCACACAAAACATATGGATGCCAAAATGGTAAACAGCTTCATTTTTCTTGTTGGTTAATGAGTTACAAGGAATCATTAGATTTGTATTTGTCCTTTAAGCGATGCCATGGCAGCACAATGAAAAAAAAAAAAGAAGCGTTAATTACAATTCATTGATTAAAACCCACATTACTTTCAGCATTATCAGAAAATCCCGCAGAATTTTTTTTTTTTTTTTGTCGTTAAACTGATTTGTACACATAAAATAGTACCTCATAGTTAATATTGTGATTAATAACTCAAAACAAACATGAAGGTCAAAATGAGAGTGTTTGTGAGGAAATCCACTGCATTAAAGAATCCATTTTTGCTCCGGCTTACTTCGGAGGCAGCCGCCTGAGTGAGGCGATACAGATGTTCAGTTCTAAGCGCTGGCATTATTAAACGGGTTCTATGACATGGAAAGTCACCTTAATGGATAGGAAGAACCAAAAGGTAGGACAAGAGGTGGAGCGGCACAAGCTATTTATAGTTGGACTCTCTAGAACCTGCAAATTTAATCTAGAAACTCATGGAAAGGCCTGGATAAAAAGGGATATTGCTGGGTGTTGATGCACATCGACAATGGAGTAGCTATAAGGAGACTCACATTGAGAATAAAGAAAAGCAACTGTTAAATTGTGAATAATTTAAAGGGACGCAATCATGACAATATGACCCATTTAACTATCAGGGGTTGATGTTTTCAGTCTGATACTATTTTGGATGTTGAGAAATGCTTGGGAATATACGTCTATGGAGGTTTTCGATCATCCACCTCATTAGGGGGAACAAAGGTACAACTTCTGGGAACTTAACTTGAGTAAAATTTTGAAAAGGTACAGTGAAAATTCAGATTTCTTTTCAAATTCTTAACTCAGGTAAGTCACCAGAGGTTGAAACCTTTGTCCCCCCTAATGTAATCCCTATAAACACAACAACCCCCTTCAACTTACTTTCTTCAAAACAACTCTGACATTAGCATAACAAGTCTTCGCCACCTAGACCAGCCCCCTACGATGGCACTTATATACGGAAAACTCCCCGCTGTCCATTCAAACCGAAGAAGCCTTTTGGTTGAGAAGACAGGGTAGAAATTCAAGTCCAGTTGCCACGAAAAAGATTTCGACAAGAATTAACCAGGAAATATGATTATCTTTACACCATTCAAGTAGCTAAGGGCTAAGCTAGAAGTTAGCCGCAGAGGGCTATAGTTTTCTTGGTCGCAATTTCATTCTATCAAGGTGCTAACTAGTAGCTTTTCAGAGAGCTCACTGGAGGTCATACCACTGACACTGCATTCAGTTCCGATATATAAAAACCTGATGGGGATGATCGTGGGAGATGTGAGATGTGAATGATATTGTTTTTGTCACTGGACCTGTAATGAGTTGGCCACGATGATATTGCCGTGGTTAAAAGTTAATTGAGAAAAGGACAAAGGTAACATCCGGATCAGCCGAGGACATCGGCGGTAAAGACGGGTACCTGGTAGAGGATGGAAAACCTCTTAGTGCCTCTGGCTAAGGAACTAAAACAAACTTAATCGGAAAGATAGGCATCAGTGGCGTAAGACAAAAGTCTCTTTGGTGGTCACTGAAGAAACATCCAGCTTGAAGAGTTTGGACGGATCCTACAAAAATCAAATAAATTGATCGAAAAGAGTCCCCTGACTGGGGATATTTCCGGTGATGATAGAGTTTTGCCAAGAGACCCATTGTAGAGAAAGTAATGCTGGACGATTCAAGGGATTTTTTTAAAATTCATACTGAGTGGCATCTAACATGAATGAAATCAGCCTAGCCTTCTTAAAACAGAAATGGTAATAATAGCCTTATTCAGAGAAACATTCTGTGATGTTCTATTGAGCGTGGCTTTTACCGAAACATGTTTGCGACATCTCTCAGGTTTCCACGAGAGTTATCGGAGTTTTAGAAACCATTCCAAGACCGCCGACCTCCAGAACAATGGTATGATGGGAATGACGGAAAATAAAAATTGCAGCTTCTACGCAGTTGCATTTCATGCCTTTATTAAATACTTGCCTCTGCCTAACTCAAGTTTTCAGATACGGATAATCTTTTGAAACAATAGCAATATTACTACTACTGCTAATAATAACTAGCAGTAGTAGTAATAATTATGATACAGCCCAAGGGTTCAAAAAGAAGCAGGGGGGCTAAAATGAAACGTACAATCACACCTCTTTCCAAAGTATTACAGCGTTACACTGGTGCAAGGTGCTTAACATCTACTCAGCGGCAACCACTTTATGGGGCGTCATATCCAGCTGCATATAAAGCTGGGTTAATGTGAAGAAAGGCAATGCTGGAATGCATGCTCAGCACAACCTTCCCCTGAACAAATAAAGGTTAAAAACAACCTTAAAGTTGAGTAAGCGGGGGGGGGTCGGGGGGGGGGGGGAGAAGGTGGAGGCCAGGAGAAAAAATAAGGCCCCCGGGAGCGGTGTGGGTATAAAAAAAAAAAAAAAAAAAAAAATATGTG
>CAAKHD010003367.1:0-13125 GCA_901007705.1 Fistularia tabacaria | reverse complement strand
AAAAGAAGGACAGGGAGGGGGGGGGGGGGGGGGGGGGGGGGGGGGGGGGGGGGTAGCAGTTGGAGGCCAGGAGGACAGATAATGCCCCCGGGAGCAGTGTGGGGATAAAAAAAAAATGAAAAATAGAATACGTTGCAGCTGGCAACAGCAAATTTAACGCATTTATTATCTGATGATTACACATTTTCTAAATCTAATGCAGAATGTCTCATATGTCTTGTTGAAATAGTTTTCAACAAGCACTTATATGATACATTTCACTGTACAGCAAAACAGAAAGTGACTGTAAAGGTGCGATTCCCGCATTGACCTCGCTGTCACGATGACTGATAGGCTATTGCCGTAGAGCTCGCAGCGTGTTCTGGAAAAAACTCCACTCTGTTGTGCTCTTCCTTCCAAAGCCAACAGCAGAATGTCAAGTAGGGACGGGAGCAGTTTCAAATGTGATTGCTTCAGGCCAGTTATTATCATTTTAGGCATTACAGCACGGTGGTCACTTTATTATCGTGTTTGTTGGACAGGACATTATGACCGGCCATTTGACAGCACGATTCATTAAAGATAGGCAGCATACATGGCAGCTTAGCTTGTTCTGGATTAGCACTCACATGTTACATCTAAACATGCCTCCATTGTCCCTGAGTCTGAGCTGCTGAAACGACCCTTTATCCCCCGTTTATGTTGCGCTGTACAACTTTAATCCACGATCTACCCCTCCCATGCCAAAATCAGATTATAAGAGTCAATTAAGTTAGTCTCGTCCGTAATCTCATCGCGCGGACACAGCGGGTGCAAGGTTATCAGGCCTGCGAAATGAAATGGGACGAGCATACGGCTGATCTTTGCGGACGAACAGGCGATGTGTCCAGTTTGAGCCTTCGATGCCAAACACAACCTGTTAAACCTATATTTCAATGATTCCCCAGGGAATACGATGTATTCTTCTTTTATTTTACTGATGCCGAAACAGCAGAAAACGTGACATTTGTCCTCACAAATGTAAACACCATTTTCTTTTTGTCACCACAATGACGATTGCACAAGAACGCAGAAAAATTGCATGGTCGGAAGGAAGGGATGAAACAAAATTAAAATCCTGTAGTGAACAGTCTTCAGGTTCCTTGCTCTCAGCTCCCATCCAGCGCTGTATTTTATCATCCTTGAATGGCCGTGTGCAGGCTGGAACAGAACCAGACTGAGTGTGCAAATCAAGCCCACTCTGGCTTCCCCCGTCCACCACGGGATAACAGAGTGAGACAGGACATTGGCAGGACAAAACAACCCTGGACTTGACCACAGTCTAAAAAGACAGTCATGCACCAATTAACACGGGTCATCAATGTTTCAGTGGCACCTTGCGGCTGTCCCTCTGCGCCGTAGCTTTGAGATAGGACCACGCTCTTGATCGGCGCCTCGCCCGTCAGTTGCTCAGCGGCGGAGGCAAACAAGAGCCACGATGAAGGGAATAATCAAGTCACCGAAACCAAGTGCACGTCAGTCAAATTAACAAGCATTATGAGCTGATGAGGAACCTTGATAAGCATAAAAGAGAAGCCCCTCTCTATGAGCGTATAGGCTCAGACAGATCCGTCGCACAGTATTTATCTCATCAATAATCAAGGGGGTATTGTTTCATTAGCATTAATTTCTCCAGAGACTCAGATTAGGGGGTTTGTATTTAGCTTTAGGTGAATCTATTTCCTGCACAGAAGTTGGCGTATCCCTTGCTCTGTGGAGACGCTCAAAGTGCGACCATCAACTAAAACAGCCCCCGTGCATGTCTCAAAACAGCACTAGCTCATAATGCCTTGCAGGTCTAACCTCCATGCCAAAGAACAACTACCACCGGAACGAAAAGACAAGAACGCTCAAGCTTGCGATGAATGGAATAAATCGATGGGAAGATCTAATGGAGGTCAAAGACACTGAAATGACCATAATCTCTTTCTTTCCCCCTTTCTTTCGTCAACTTTTGTTTATCCGGGAATGATTCGCTGAGCATGACGTCGTCTTTGACACAGATGCCGTTAAAGACATTGTACACTTGTACTGGCAACCCTATCAGATCGCAAGCTGGCCGCTGCTACGGCTGTTTACTGAGTAGCTGCACAGCCAAAATCCGCTTCTCTCAAAGGGTCCCTAAAAACTGACACATCTTAAGCAAAGCTGTGGTTGAGTATCATTTTATCGGATCTGAACTAGATAAAAATCCCTTATTGGAAAACTTGTTTTTTTTTTGGGTTGATATTAATAACTAAACCTCTAATGTGCAAGAAATGATACCAAATGTTGACTATGAAAGCAGACAGGGTACATTCTGAATTGAATTAATACTAAATACATGAAGCTCAAACGTCTGAGGCTTCTAATTAAACCTTATCCCAAGTCAATATGGCATTATAGGGTTCAGTTTTACATGACTTTTCTCAACACAGCGAGTACACACATGGCAACCCAAAAGCAGATTGTTCAATGAGTCTTTGCAAATGGAAGGACAGCTAATCATGGCAAAAGCTAAAGAGCGTCAAACCCCTTTGTAAAATAGAGCTAACACATTACTTTTTTTATTTATTTTGACATCAAAATCCAGGATATTTCCATTCGCTGCTGGAGTGGGCAGGTAAAGAAGGCAGAATAAATTAAAAAAAAAAGGAAAAATATAAACCAGGCAACAATAAATCAGCATAAAAAGAATATCATATCAAGAAGAACGGAGTGCATTTGACACAGACCATAAAGAGATCAAGGATAAAATGAATATTGGAAAATCAAACAACACGTTACAAGGTATAGTGCCATTCTGCGTCAATCGTTGGCAAGGATGCCAATTTGACAACAGTTCATTCCAGGCTGGTGCAGCATGGCAGATTTACCGAACTTACTCGGGATGGTTAAGATTGTAAAGATTTTTTTTTTTTTTTCTGTTGACCTGTTTATTGCAGCCGCTGGGTGCTATACCTGTGCGATGAAAATCGACTACGGCAAAGCCTGCGTGATGAAAAAAATCAAATACTTCGTGGTTAAATGTAGTGTAATCACTGGAACCACTGAAAATACTTGAGTTAGCGAACAGCAGATGTAAAATGTACTATTCAAGTCAATGACATGTTTAATTTAACCATCCTACAACAAGGTGACTTGATAGAATTGAATTAAAAAGCCAATTTTATTTTTTGTTGTTTGTTGTTTGTTGTACTACAAGCACGGATCGCAGGTATTAGGTAGTCCATCTTCAGGGTGGCGGGTTCCTCATCCCAAAGATGAAGAACACAGGGGTATATATATATATATATATGTTATATTGTGTTTAATTAAGGGACTATTAACTATATTAACTAATGATGATGCCATTCATCATTTCAACTGACAAATGCTACTGTTTATGCAGGCATTGCAACCTGGTCCCTGGATGTTTTTTCCGTCCTCCGTTATATTAATGAAAGCGAGCGAGGACGAGTGCACATGCGTCAAATGTGTTTGTGAGCTTTATGGATTAATGAATCAAGCTCATATATCTGCAGCAAGATCCAAGATGGCTTCAATTATCATAGCCAAACCTCGGTTTCGCCCCGTCATCATTGTTTGAACGGTACCTCCCCGCATCTCCTCCATTCAAAAATACAATAAATATGAGCAAGTGTTGGTTTAAATATAAATGAAAGGAGCTGTAATCTTTCCACGCATACTGGTGTGTGTCTGTGCGCGCATTAGTTATGTGTGTAAGTGTGTGCACAAGTGATAAAGAGAGAAAGAAAAGACAGGGAGGTAGATATGGGTGGTAAGTACTGTCTGATAGGGGTGACTCATCCCCTCCAAAGGCTTTGGACTATAAAATGGTCAGTGCATGTAGTTGTACGTGCGCACACTCCACCAGTGTGTGCACGCTCCACCCGTAGCTCATGTACGATCACAGTCATGAATGCAGGAGCACAGCAGAGCCAAATGAAGGCGCACACCCATGCAAGAACCACCTTGGCTCCCGTCCACATACAGCTCACACTCTGCTCTCAGCTCTTATGGCCGACGTGCTGATCTGCACACAGAGCGCGCGCGCACATTACACCGGTCTGCACTTCGTTACCTTGTTACGACACACTTTGCCAAAACATGTTTTTCTTTCTTTTTTTTTTTTTTTCTTCCCTGTAACAGCGATAAAAATCCAACAAGTTGTGCTCTGTTAACAATAACAGGCACTGTGTCTGAGGGGACGCACTAAAAGCTGTGCCTCTGCAGAGCAGCGTGGTGAAAACTGCTTCCCTAAAAACACATTGCTCTCTGGCTGCAGTGGCCTTAGTAGGTAAATAAGCTCATATTTGCCTGCGCAGTGTTTCGCAATATCAAGCTGGTACTGATGCAGACCTCACACATACATCTGTTGCTGTCCACCATTTTCAGGTTCTCTCTTTACTCTTGCCACTGCAAGCCTTGAACAGCTCTTCTAATGCTGGTTGACATAAAAATAAAAATAAAAAAACAAGCACAATGTTGGGTTATTTGATGGGTCTTTTTCTATCACCATAGAAACCACATTGCTCCTCAGCTTTTAGGAGCACAATGCATGTTTGCCAGTTGGAGTTTTTTTGATGCGAAGTTAATGACAAAATGCTTTAAAAAAGCTAACTTGATCGCCAGCTGTAACGCTTTTCATAGTCCTACCAGGAAGTGTGACCGATGGTGGATTGTTGCGGCCATGTTCTCCAACTGTGACAGCATTTGCCCTCATGAGACAGAGGTGCTGAGAGGATAGAGGGGCTGCGAGAGGGATGCACAAGAAGGAATGCGTTCAACCGTGCGAAAAATAAATACGCAAAGTGCATCAAGCAAAACAGCTTGTAGCATGGGCACCAGTGAAAAGCAGCAATAGAGCAGATAAGCAGATGAAGAGTGATAGCATAATATGGATGAAAACCGTTGTGGCGCGAGCGACGTATTAATCACCCCCTCCCCACTTCAACCCGGGAAACCACTCAAATGCTTCCTCGTCCCTCAGTCTCCGCCACAGTAATATTTTCCTCCATTTTGATTACAAATGGCTCGCGGTAATCTTAGCCCAGTCCCCTGTAACCATTTGACGCTCCTGCAATCTACACATTTTAGAAGCAAGTGAATGCTCGACAACCCCAACCCCCACCCCACCCCAACAACAGTCCCATCCCCATCCCCCCCTTCAGCGATTTACATGTTTGCATCTGGTTAATGCTGGATGTGAAGTGATGTCAAAGGCTCGGGATAGTGAAAAAAGAAGAAGAATCGTATTGCCCAGATTAGTTTTCACCTTTGATACAAAAACTCATCGCTCAAATGCAGGGATTGGGTTTTGGAAGGAGGATTCGTGGCAAGCTTTGAAGTTGAAGCATGGAGATAAAAAAGACCCGTCTTTGTGGAAACACTGACGCATGATTCACGCGGGCGAAGACACATCCACACACATCCTCCTCACCCACTGACATTCTTCTTTACATGCATCTTGACAGTGAGTATATGAGCTCATGCCCAGATGCAGAGAATCACAAAGCGGGGAAAAAAAAAAACCCAACTTGAGAATACAATGCCTTTCCAAATGAACACAATAAAAATGATTCACCCTGAAAAAAAGAACCATAAGCCCTCAATAGCACTCGCGATGCGCTTTCTATCACAATTAAAATACTGATCGAAGTCAATGGGATTCACGAAGACAAATTCCCATCTCGCTTTAAGACTTTTCGAGATGATCACAAGAGGGATCTGCTCGTAGATGAGGGACACAGTGATGATGGAATAAAGATGTGAAAAAAAAAAACACAACACATTGTTGAAGGGATCTGACAATGAAGTGTAACTGGAGATTTTCAAGGATTTTGGGATACAGGTGCAGGGATGCACTAAAACCACAGAGATGAGGCTTCTATTCAAAAGAAAGCCTGAATGTTGGGGAGAATCGGAGTCGGAGCATCACGACTCAGGACATTACGCTTTAATCAAGCAATTTTCGAAAGTTGGGAGTTTTTTTTTAGTAGGTCATTAC
The DNA here is from genome assembly GCA_901007705.1 of Fistularia tabacaria. Taxonomy (NCBI): domain Eukaryota; kingdom Metazoa; phylum Chordata; class Actinopteri; order Syngnathiformes; family Fistulariidae; genus Fistularia; species Fistularia tabacaria. The sequence goes on along the minus strand of CAAKHD010003367.1, from coordinate 7,118 downwards.
ATTACATGTGGCTTAAGGCTTAAAAATTGGTATTCTATATTTGAAAAAAAAAAAAGAAGTGTTCTTCAAAAATCAATCCAAATCATTATGTTACACAGCTTTCTCCAATTTATTGTGGCATGCACCTTTTACATTGCTTCCTGGTTGCCAATAAAATCCAAACAAGGGAACAGGTAGTAAATCTAAGGGTGTCAAAAACACAAAAATTAGATTATACTACTGAGGTAATTACTGAGGTCATTCATACAGTCTAATATGGTTTGAATCATCATATCTGATGATACATATACATAGCTTAAACATTTATACATAGCTGCTCAGAAATCACTCGCTCTACAGCTCCACGTTTACTCGATGCTAACCATATGGATACACTTATTTATTATTATTTTTTAAATTGCATTTATTACTATTTTTCCGAGTTCTTCTTCTTTAATTATGCAGCCAAAAGCAGGTGGTATAATAGTTAGACTGAATCAGATTGCATATTGACAACAATCATTTGCAGTTGAATCAAGAGAGAGGGGCTGGTTGAATGCGGCTTGCACGTTGAACAATTACACGTTAACTCAGCTTTGCTATAACCTTGATTTGTTGCTTCCGATAATTGAAATTTTGTCTTTATCTCTGATTTTCATTTCCTGCCTGACAAACTGAGAATCCTCTTCAAAAAAGAAATGCACTTCATCTGAATCAGGTATCATGACTTCCTTTAAAGCTTGTCCTCTAATTAAATGACTTACTAATTACATTATTTTATGTAGCTGTTTGCTTCTTCATGAAATGTTTATTCTGAAGCACAGAAATGTGCACATTTTAGTTTTAATTTCCTGAAGAAAACCAAAAAAAACCCTACAAAATGAATATATTGTTATATTAAGTTAAAGACATTGCAGTGAGTCAGCAGCATGTCTCTAAGACTCTGCATATGTCACTTTCTAATTTAAGACTGGCCGACTTCCAAAAGCTGGACTCGTCCCCCTCGGGTTGGTGGTTTCTCAAAAGACCCGGCGACTTTGATTTTAACAAATATCACTTCAAATATTTTCCGCTGCAGGTTACTGCATTAAACCAAGTATTTACAGCTCCTGCAGACTGGCTTAAAGAAAAGTACAGTACCCATGCTTAGGTAATTATGGACCAAGTGGCACAGTGTGACTCAAAGATGTGTTTTAATACTTGGTAGACAACAAAAGAGCTCTCTGGCACAGAGGAATAAGCTGTAGCTGGCTGTGGGCTACACACATGTTCGCTGGTTGTGGTCCCTTCGTGGGATTTGAAGACGAAAAATATATATATATATCTCCAGCTTTATCCTTTGAGATTGGTCCACCGCTTGTTAAGTGCAATGTTCCCACTTGGTAAGTCCTTTTAAACTGTGTGCAAAACAATGTAACGTAATGTTTCATGTCACATTTCATCAGTTGGCAGTCGTAATTAAAATCAGTTGCGCGGAAAAGTTAAATCGCATCATGAGTTAAGAGTGAGTATCTAAAAAAAAAAAATCCTTGGCACTTTGACTCCATCTAAGAGAAGAGTATGAAAACAGATCAATGCACGGCATCCCCCCACAAAAAAAAAATCAGCGAGACCCCTAACTAGAAATCTGAAGGACTCTTAATAGACCTTGCCAAAAGATATACCCCTGAGTCTGTCATGTTATTGCTTCCCCCTTGAAATTATGTAAGTCTCATTTTCTGCTGTCCTTATCTTTCTCCCAGGAGTGCACAGGGGGGCACGTTGCATCAATAGCTGCTCCCTAATTAAAAGCCAAGCAACCACAAGCAGCAGCAGCTCCACGCTCATACGGTAGATTCAGAGAGGCACAACTCCAGGACACACCGTGGAGATGGATTGGACTTTTACCGAAAGATTAGGGCCACAGGGTTAAGATGTTAAAGGTCATACTAATCACGATTGGTTTTGACGGTGATGTATAATAAGTAACATGTGAGAGCTTCATCTTTCAAGTCTATTATGGAAATGAGTGGCCACTTTGACCTCCGGGGCCCTTTGTTATTTTATTTTTTATTTTTTTAAAGCAATGAACTCACTCATCAAGGCCTTATGAAAGTAAAGTGCAGGGGCAGAGATGAGAACTGCCTTAGCTATTTGGACGCAGAGGGAATTTGACACGTCAACAGTCAACCAAACACCGAGGTAGCCGCCTAGATCTTGAAATGCTGAGGTAATAAAGGAAAAAAAAAATGAATAAATGAAATAAAAGCTCTTAATGTGTTTGTGTACAGCATCGGGGTTGTGCAAACGAGGCGCTCGCCTGGTTCAGTTAAACGCAATGCACAAATACAGCGGTCCAATTGAAAGCTGGTGATGGAAACTCAAACAGAGGCAATGAGAAGAAAAGGGAAAGACGGGGGGGGGGCAGAGAGACTGTTTACACAGCATGCCCTCATTTCTCTCAGGCTTCGTCTGGGGTTCAGAGAGGGTCGTGCTGTCAACCAGGGAACAGCTGGTGAGAGAGAGGATGGGTGGGGTGATGGGAGAGAGGAAGGAGGAGACACAGAACAGAGGCGATTTCTGATCAGATGCCATGTTATGAAGCGAACAGTACTTTTCCAAACGCTGTTTGGTCGAGAGAGCCTGATCCCTGGTAGAAATCTGTGGAACTGTACCACCCTGAAAAAAAATTGAAATCCCCCTCAGCCTCTTCCGACACTTTTATACCGCGCTAATGGCTACAAATGTATAGAAAAAAAACCATCGGCTAAATTAAAATATGGTTTTATTAGTATCTTTCCCAAAGAAAGCGCAGGCTGCTTTCCATTCCAAACCAGAAGGATTCCTTGTTCTAAGAATTGTTGCGCCATTTTGGCTGCCAATTAATGAGTGACTGTATGTAAACAACATCAAAGCTGGGAGACCACGGGATAGTCCATTAATTTTCTTAACAGACACGTACACACACACACACACACACACACACATACACACGTACACGCATGCACACACATCCAGTGCAACAATCCTTACTGCTGCTTGCAGCACTACAATAATTTTTCACACAGTCCGCCTGGCCGCATATATAATTGAAATAACAATAGGTTAAAACAACACAGTTTGAAACCAGGCTAGAAAAAAAAAACAACCCAACATATTCAATTGGAAAAAAGAAGAAGTACACATGTTTGATAAACAGAGTTGTGAAATAGCCAGAAGAAAATGTTGGCTTCCACCTTCAACATGAGGGCAAAACTTGATGCATGGGATAAACGGTAATCTGCGAGCTCTGAACTCATTAGTCAGGGAGAAAACAATCTGCGTCGCATGTCAGGTTGCCGGCCCATCGGCTCCAGGAGCACTAGGGGGCTGCTGTAGGAGCCAGACACTTCCCCTTTCACACCAGAGCAAGTCTGCTGCCCACGGTCAGCAAACACACAGGTCAAATCAGAGCAGGGGGATCAGGGAAATCTCTGAAGTGCACACGCACACACCACACACACACACACACACACACACACAAACATGCGCCAATCCTCATAGATGAAATAATTATGACATTGAATCTGAATTCATACCCACAAGTAGAATAACACTGCATGTGCCGGTATTGCGTTCAGTGATTAAGCCCCAGTTCTAAACTAAATCACAAAATGACATTTTAAACCAGGACTACAAAATAAAACAGTCTTTGACTTTTCCTAGTCCTGAATTAAATAATCAAATTACTTGAAGGGGGGGGGTAAACCCAGGTCTAAGCGAGGATTTAAATTAAACCTGAGTAGAGGCAGGTTTCACTTCACATTAACGGCCATTTGCCTCACGGGGTATGGTGAAAAAATGGATCACCTTGATGGTATTCATGATGCTGAGAGACCACCACCAAGACCAGGCACTGGGTTGCTCGGAAACAGGAGTAACCCGCTGTATGAATTTGACCATCGTGCCTTTTTGTGACTGTTTCCTTGTGCACAAAGCCAATGAAACTAAAATGCTTCAGACAAGGCTTTCATTGGACTGGGCGAGGGGAACCCTCTATGCCTCCTCCTTACAGGTCCTTATCACCTTCAGGTTTTTTTTGACATGTGGGACCTTCTAGCATGAAACAGCGGATTTGTGCGAATACGCTCTACCGGTCAAAGTCCGCAAAGCAATATGTGAACTGAGAATGATCGCATAAAATTGCTGAATGCTGCTAATCTGATCAATGTACATTTCTGTGCATACAGGAATTTTCCTTGAGTAATTGCCTGTATTGATGGATGTCATATGCCTACCAAGTGTCCTTCAGCAGAGGATGCTGAGCTGCACAGGAATAATGAAAGCTGGTTTTTCGATAAACGTGCAGGGTGTGTGCCTTCCTGCAGTGGAGTGCAGAAGATGGCAGATTTTCATCTTAACTTCATATCCTTCTTTTTATATTTTTGTAATTTTACACTCATGAAAACTCAAGTTTCTCATGAATGATCAGCCACCCCTCCTAACCCCCCCCGGGTTGGAGATACTGGCTGCTGCTGCTGCTGCTGGTACAGGTGCAGAGGGTTTCCCCACCTGAACTGTCCAGATGGTCATCATCTGGAATACCTTCCAAGGGGTTGTTTGCTTTCAATAAGCCTGGTCAACAAGTCTCCCCGGTCATTTGTCTCTGGTCTAACTAGGGTTCCCCGACTTGCCTAGAAACGCTTTCCATGAGCAACCGCGGTTTCTTTCTGCAACCGCATTTCATTTATTTATTCTTTTGTTTGTTTTTTTCCCCGCTGTTTTTCAGTTATACAATACTTTGAACCTATTACCTTGAAAAATGTGTCCACTCCTCCTTTTGAAATGATCTGAACTAGCTTATAGGGTCAAATTGGTGTTTGCACCCACGTACACAGTGCTAAAGTTCATCCATTCACTAGCTATGCTGCTTATCCTGCAGTCAGGGTCAGATCCCAGCTTTCATTTGGTTAGAGGCGGGGTACACCCTGGACCGGATGCCAGCTGATTACAAGGCCACATATAGAGACACAACCGTTAAAGTGTCTCATTCAAATGTTTGGGCAATTTAGGGTCTCCAATGAACCTACTGTGCGTTTTTGGACTGTGGGAGGAAACCCACACTGACACAGGGAGAACACGCAATCCCCACTCCCTTCCTGTGAGGCGGAAGCAGTAACCGCTGTGCCATTGTGCCGCCCAAAGCTAAAGTATATATTGAAATATCTCAGCCCCGTTTTTTTCAAAGCCCCCCCCAGTATGAGACTGTAGTCTTGAACTAGTTAATCTGAATCTAAGTAATATCTCAGCAAGCCAGTGGATTAGTTTGGATTAATTTAAACCAGCTAATCTTAGTCCTGGTTTTATACAAGCCCTCAATGTGAATATGGCGCCCAAAGCTTCTATTGAAACTGGATAAATTAGCGGCTAGTTAGGACGCCGCTTGGCTGCCCACTCAGTGGGCGGATTATCCCGGATGACCCATTAGTAAAATGAGTGCAAGGGAGGTGAGGGGTGAAAGGTAAACGGTGCTAACTGGGATGGAGATAATTAACATTTACTTTGAGAATAAGCTTGAGCTGCATTAATATGACAAGGCTTAATCCCGCCACCAACAACCCAAACATCACCGATGATCAACGTTTCACAGCACTCCACGGCCACCATCAATTCTGTTGATCTTTCTGCAACAGTGCATCTTCTCTGGTGATCTGTTCTGACAATACATACACCCTTTGCCACATTTGACTAAATACGCAACCAGGAAATCTCACCTTTTCTGATAGAGTTGGAGTGTGTCATCATCCTTTCCCGGATTTTCTCTCAACACAACACTTGTCATCCGCTGCTGCGAAATACACTTGCTTGTGTAAAAAACACAACGGATCTCTCTCACTTTGTCAATAGGTTTTGTTTTATCACGGCTTCTAGTCAGCGATGAAACATCCATAACAGCAAAAGCCCAATCCATGCTAATAAAGCTGCGCATTTCTGGGTAAGTACCATCCACTGTTAGTGGCAATTGTGAAAAGAAGAACTTCACACCTTGGAGGTCGCAATCCCATGACAATCTAATCAAAAAAAAAGGCATCAATTTGGCAGAGGTAGCAGTGAAATGATGACACTCGGAAAATGAAGAAAAATAAATACATTCAAGATAAATTGGAGACACTGTAAATGTCATGTTGTGGCAGACGTAAGGCATATTTGTTTCAAAATAGTCTTAAACGTCAAAAAAAATCATCTTCCGAAGTTACATGAGATGTAGCACTTTTAGGCTGAATGTCAAGGTGTTTTCCTGGACAGAGAGACATCCACAAAGACAAAGGCAACTGCCAAAGAGAGATAAATGCTGGCTCTGGGGAATTATTAACCGGTGTGGAAGTGACACCAAAATGCTGTCAAATCACTTTAAATGATACAGTAATAGATGCGAGATGGCACCTGAAAGTAAAGATGGAGGTTTGGAGGTCTGGATGTCAAAATTGTTTTCTTCCCAGAATATGCGGCATGAAGCACTACTTCGAAAATAACTCCAATCAATTCCTCAGAGTGATTCACACTCTTACTGCTACAGAAAATACTTCTTTACGTCATCAATTTCTCACTCTATGTATGTATAAATGTTCTTTCCAACGCCTTATTTTACAATTCACCAGAAGAAGAAGAAAAATTACAACCTTCAATATCCTGACTGCTTTACACAATTGCATTGTAATGGAATCCACCATATTATACAAACTGGTCACATGCTCTCTACTGTACCCTTCGCCAATGTGCTGCAGCTTATTTCTGCTTCGGTTCACACTTTCATTACATCCTATACGCTGGGTGGGATCACATCTCTGAACAGCTCTTCCCTTTGGCCTTAGGCCCTTTGTTATGACTGGATACGTACAAAAGCCCACAACCCCTGTGTGTGTATCTCTCCCCAGCTCTCCTCATTTGAAAGGTCCGCTCCTGCATATTAAACAGTCTGAGGCAGTGCAGCAATCAAAAGCCGTAACTACTTCATCCACATTATCATCTCAATAAATAAAAGATTAATAAATAAATCTCCCGACCTCATACACAGCATGAACAGACAGAACATGTTTCTGCTTGCAGAATAGACGAGGTATGTTTTGGAGGAAGGGGAGGGGTGTGGGGTTAAAAGGGGGCGGGGGCGGGGGGCGGGGGGG